>VOQJ01002099.1:20276-36008 GCA_015052665.1 Apistogramma diplotaenia | reverse complement strand
GAATACTCTATACTCACATTGTTACAATAATTATTAAAATCCTGCATAATACCCATGTACTTTGATTGTAGACCTTTTAAATAACGGTCATTTATCAAATAGTAAAGCCTGAACCATGAAATAATTGCCAGAAAATTAAATCTTTGAAAATGGAAAGTTTATTGAACCTTCTGATCATATATATATATATATATATATATATATATATATAAAAACAGTTTTATTATTTTGCACCTGAGTTTTAATTTGTATCATACTGGGAGTTTTTAAAAATTTATGTATCTATTTTGCAATTTGTTGCTTAAAATTATATTGTTTCATTTGTTTAGGTTTTTTGGGAAGAAAATGTACCTGAACATGCATAAGTCTGAAAAACTCACAAAACACATGTATCAAATATAACACTTCGTTTTAAGGGTTAAGACGGACCTTTAGAGGTCATATTAGAGTAATGTTTCCAGTTTAATTTGAATAGTGGGTTTCTGTTATTTTGTACTGATTTGATATTGCACGCACATTAGGTTGTATACCGTTGTCACCAGTGTTCTCACTTTAATATGCTGAACCTTGAATTCACTGTATGACTGCAATTTGGCTAAATTGTCCATCCCTGAACTCTGTTCCTCTTTAATGGACCTGTTTCTCCCCGCTGTCACTGCTGGCCGAGATTTGAGAGGAGTTGGAGTTTTCTCTGTAATATTGTTACAGAGAAAAATATAAATGTAAAGAGCTTTAAGACAATTGTTACTGTGAATGTTGACCATATACATATAAAACGAATTACAAAAATGTTCTCAGATATTTAGTAACAGCCTGTGGGAAGTGAAAAACTAAGCTTCTACAAAGACAAGTGTTTTTCTTTTTCCCAAGATAAAAGTAAGCAAAAGCTTACAAATATCCAAACTCACATATAATACTTGCCACATTAAACCTTCCA
Organism: Apistogramma diplotaenia; assembly: GCA_015052665.1. Taxonomy (NCBI): domain Eukaryota; kingdom Metazoa; phylum Chordata; class Actinopteri; order Cichliformes; family Cichlidae; genus Apistogramma; species Apistogramma diplotaenia. The sequence continues at coordinate 35,071 of VOQJ01002099.1, read as the reverse complement.
CAGCAGTTCACTGGAGAGAGCCTGTGTGTGAGTAATTTTTCCTGTCTAAAGCTGCAGATTACTCAGAGATTATTCAAACATGACTGTAAGCACAGCCCCACTGGAGGTATCTGATGCACACATACACACCCACACACACCCACATGACTCCTACCACGGCGGTGTGCTGTGGGAGCTGGTCAGCGGCATCAGTCAATTGATTAAGCGTAGAGGAGAAGGAGGAGGAGAAGGAGGAAGGAGCCGCAGGCCATGAGCAGCAGAGGAGGTGAAGACCTATTGGAAATCAGTGCACCGTGAGCATTTCTGCCCTACATGGGCAAAACACACGCTCAGACAGCTGCCACAGCCCTCTTTAGCCAGCCCTGTTGCATGCTGAGAGGCAGCGTCCACACTGTCAGCAGGCAAACTCTGCTCACTTCTCATTGATTTCATCAATTAAGCTGCTTGAGACGGAGGCCTGATCTGCTGGGAAATGTGAAAAAAAAGCATGCTCATAAAGAAATGCACTGTGACTTCATTAAATGTGTATTTACATATTTTAGACAACAAATAATAACTTTGTGTCCTTTCCCCCCGAAAATTCAAAGTAAAATCACTGAATACAGAATGAGACTTGTAAATTTATTTGAAATAGCATCTTTTTTCTTTGTCATTACGGGTCATTAAGAGTCGATAAATGGGTATAATTGATTAAATATCAAATTTATAACACAAAGAAAGATTGATGAAAAATTGACTTTGGGTCACTTTGGACCACTGGACACCTGAGTGACTTTCTTATGTTCAGTCTAATCACAATAGTTGTTTATTCTTCAACTAAGAATTGTCAAAATAAAATTAATGCACATGTTGACCAAAAGGGGGCAGTACAGTGGTTATCACTGTTGCCTCAAAGCAAGAAGATCAGAGGTTCAAATCCACCACTTCTGTGCAGAGTTTTAGTTCCTCACGCACCAAAGACACGCAGTTAGTGGAGGTAGTTTAATTGGTGTGTCTAACGTGTCCGTGAGTTTGAATGCTTGTCTGTCTCTCTGTGACAGACTGGTGACATATCCAGCGCGTTTGCCGCCTCTCGCCCTTTGTCAGCTGGGGTAGGCTGCAGCCCCTCCTGCGACCCTGAGCTGGATAAGTGGAAGAGAATGGGCGAATGGAGGGATATTATCCGAAGGTCACTGCTGCAGTGCAGACTTGGAGTCGCCTTGCCAAAGTGTTGGTGATCTTTTTTTGACAATAAAAGCTCTTCTCATTTATTTATTTCACAGTTTTATTCATATGAACTGTATATCGCACATATCTTATTGTTACTCAGTTTAAATCAACTCCAAATAATCCATTTAACATAAGATATTAATGTAAAGACAAAGTCCTTCTTGAAGTGTTTCTGGTCACGGATTTGCTAGCTTGGAGCTGGAGACCATGGTTTGTTTTCTGTTCACTCACTGTTTTGTTGTTGCTTTACTTTTTTGTTGACTTTTATATTTCTAGTATTGCTTGCTTAGTTTTATGCATCAAAAATACCCGTTTAGGTTAAGTAAAAGATGGGAGTGAGACTCGCCTCACGATTGCCACCTAGCATCCATCACATGACCCCAACTCGGGAGTCTTTGAGTTGGACGTCTCCTTCTTTTAAAGTCTATGTCGTCAGATGGGAAAATCTCTTAAAAATGACTCAAAAATGTGGCAAATCTTGTGTTCACAAAGGAAGTGCCGTTTTATCAGAGGTGTTTTAGAAATTCATGTCCGAACTCCGACTCATCTGCCCAGTGAGGCTCACTTCCTTCATGTCATTTTCACACTCGTGGCTCAGCAACACTTTACACCTGCGTGTTGTTATCAACATGCGTGGAGACCTTCATGCCTCCTTCAGTCCCACAGAGGCGCCACTTTAGATACAAAACAAACACACGCGCAGTGGTTAATTAGAGCCTATTTATAGCCTTTATGGTTGTGTTGGTGCTGACAATGAGACACTGCAGTACCTGCCGCAGCCTCTGGATGACAGTGTGGCGTCAGTAACCGTACGCCTGGAGAGGAGAAGGGGGCATGAAAGCGAGAGACGAGCCGGCTGAAAGATAGGAGGAGCTGATTTTCAGAGGCGAAAAAAGCGACTTGAATCTCTTCTTTTCTTCTCTCTAGTCAAGGTCCGGCTGCTCCTCCCACTTCCTCCAAATTCTACACTCAATAGTACCTCTTCATCCTCTCTGCCTGTTTTTCCAGCATGTGATGGAGGTAGACCATGGTGTGGCAGACTTGTAGTCTGCCTAATTAATGCTCTAGAGCCTAGGAGGTGTGTGTGCGTGTGTGTGTGTGTTTTGCACTTCTATTTGTAAGTTCTCTGTGTGACTGTGCGTGCACAAGCATCTGACAGACATGTGTGTTTATGTGCATTATCCCCTCACCCCCCTCCCACTCCCACCCCCAGGGCATGAAGCAGACTGCAGGGGCTGGTGCAGGCGCAGAGCTGGGATCGTGGAGGCAACACTGCAGGCATCTGCCCCCAGGAAGCAACACCAGCCCCACGCAGCTGGCATCGAGGTCTTCGTGAGCCAGGAAATGACACACCTCGCCAACTACTCCCTACCTTTCTCGTAAACACACACACATACACACACACACAGACCACGCACACACACACACACACACATTCACACTGTTCATCAAACAAGCAAAGATCATCAATTCATTTTGGAATAAAAGTCACAGCGGGAGGAGACAAAAAAGGTTTCATTTGCTGTTCGTCACGCGTGGCCGTTATTTTTTAATCTTATGGGAGGCAGCATCTGTGAAAACTGTGAATGCAAAACTCTGAATTATGTAAGGACTGGCTGCACTTTTGAGAGATATTTTTCTCCATTTATTCATGTACCATCAAAACAAAACATAGATTCATATTTACATGCAAAGTTCTTTGGGGAATTCAAAGACGGACAATTTGACAATTACAGCCTCCCCCCTACCTACTACACCAGCCCCCACTTATGCTCTCAAAGCCTCAGATTCCCTGAAGAATACACCAGGCATGACATAAATGCACTTCTGTATCTATCTGCCTCTCTCTGGATTTCATGTAAATGCAGTTTGATTTATTGTTTGCGAGCCGTGTGAGCAGGTGTTTGTGTGTGGTTGCACATGCATGTTCAATGTGCACGGAAGCACGCGGGCAGTACGTTCAGGATTCATATCGTGCCGTATCCATCATCTTCTGCAGTTGGCAGACAACCAGCTGACAGAGCGACAGGCCCTCAGCTTGCATTCATGCTTAGGAGGCGGCTCTGGGCCTGGCCGCCAGGGCAAGCAGAGTGCTTATCAGGCCCAGGCCTCCATCCTCTCTGCACCCACACACACTGGCAGGACTGCGGGGTACAATTAGGTGGACAGGACGCCATACTGCTGCTCACCTGTCAACTAGACTGCCGACATGCGTGGGGTGCAAATTGACACGAATGCCACAACCAGGCCGACAGGAGATCCGCGGCAGGGACAAATCTTCCTAACAAACCCCGGTGTCCTGTCAGTCAGTGCGGGGGCCACCTCACATTGACCCCCCGGACCAGACATTGGGCTCTGCCTCTTCCTTGGCACTTTCCTGGCAGACGCTGGCCACCTCAGGCCCTGTCACTGAGTTGAGATGACATGGTCACATGCAGGCACAGCCAGCACACCACTATCAGCTTCTTAGTCATTACTTTCCATCAGCCGACCAGAAAATAGACTGGTAGAATCTGTAGGGGAAAATGACCTAAAGGCCTGACCTGAAAATGGCACAAAAAGCAGAGAGATGGTGCTACTTGCTCCCAAAATAATAGTCTGTGTCAGCGCACCTGACCACTCGCCACCGGCTATATCAATGCCTCCCAAACAAGACAGAGGAGCATTGGCTAGACAGAGGTTCTGTCAGAAATTGCTTCTACCGAGGCTTGAAAGAACATATAAGATCCAAAGTAGTTTTCCTGTGTTTCAGAAACAAAGTTGATTTTTGGAGATGAAAGAAAAGAAAACTTCTTTGTTTGGCCAGAGGAAAGAAAAGAACAACAACAACAACAACAAAAAAAACGTGATTCCTGACAAAAGATTATAGCAGCCAGGATGCAGGAGCTCAGCTAATCCAGTTTTCTGACTGCGATCTGCCGTTCGGGATGTTGCGAGGGTAATGCACTGCTAAATTTACTGACGTTTGCACTAATCCATTTAATTCTCTTTTAAGGGGGAAAATGCTCACATGAGTGAGCGGCATGTTTTACTGTTGATGATTTAAAGATGGATGGGGTTATGGAAGCGGACAGATCAATGTGCATGGTCGGCCGGCCGATCAGCCTGGAAGAGGATGCTGTGGTTGTAGCAGTGGAGATGTGGGGGATGGTGTGGTGCTCAGGTTGCCCGAAAGGCCATTTTCCTATCTCTCCATCATTTTTTTCCTCTTTCCATCTCAAAATAGAGTTGAGCTGAGGAGGAAGGTAGCACTCAATTAGGCTTTCCATCTCCTTTAACACAAGTAATTGTTCTCCATAGTGGGGACTATATGGGAGCCAAATGCTGGAGCTGTATGCAGGGCCGGTCCCCCTGGCGAGGCGGGCTCATCCCAGCCCATTGTTCTCTATCAGTGGACAAGGCTGATTCCTGTAATTAGCTGTCAGCACAGAGCCCTCAGCAGCTTAGTGCTGTCTGCTCAAATCAAACTAATGAAATGCAATCCGCTCAAATGTCCTGGATGCATATCTGTAACAGGCCTGCGCACACAAGAGGGGAGGCAGGGGGAGCCTGCACCATGGCAGGGAAACATCCCCCCTTCACCAAACTTAGGATTCAAATCCACGCTCATTAATCCGTTAATTCAGCACATTTTTGACAGCCAATTAATGCGGATGAGGACTGGGTGATCTGGGCAGGACAGGAGGTGCCTGAGCATGGTAAGTGGACAAGGCGTGAGGGGGTGAAGGACTAGCGGACTCCGGCATCACTCAACCATTTCATTCTCCACAGTGATCCTGGCAACAAACAAGCCTTGGTGTTGTAATAATTCCCTGCACAATGGTAGCGCACATATTTATTCTCTTAATCTATGTAAGAGACAGCAGAAGATATTTGGGAGTTTTCCTCAAGAGAGCGAGCACTGAGATGAAGCAGACTGAAGCGCTGCCAAGATCTTTCATGCTAAATTTCACAATTTAACGTTAGAGTTGTTTTATGATAAATACGACCAGGAAACAAGGACGTGCGGTCTGTGAATCCCGTGTTCTGTGTCGAGAGTCACACAAGTTGAACAGCTTTTCCACCTCTCGCACTCTAAGTTTGGTGTCAGCTGAGGAAGCATGAGACAATATTTGCCAGAACGTTAGATAAACCTTAACGACCCTTATATTTAGTAATAACTGAATGACAGCAAATCACAAGACTGTACATATAACAGCATGAAAGCAACATAAATGATGGGATGTGACTCTTTTATTCAGTTATATTCTTTTCGGGGAAGTGCATTACAAATAATATGTATTTTTAAAAAGGCATAAATATAAAATATAAAACCTCACCCAACAGGTGTGTAATCTAGAGTGGCACACTTATCACACTTGTCAACCCAAGAAGTTTCGGAAGTGTTTGTAAGCTATATATATATATATATATATATATATATATATATATATATATTTCCAACAACGTTTTACCATTTTGTTTCATATTTCAGGCCAAGCCGACATCTGATGCCTACAGTACATAGGTGGAAGATATCAGCTTATCAGTTGTTGCTCTTGTAAATTTTAGTGTGCAGTGTAATAGTTATTATTTTTATTTTAAAAATGTACGCTATTGGCTGGGTCAGGTCAGATTACATTAAAACACAGCCAGTTATTGTTTACAAATCAAGCAGCATGGAAAGAATATGATCTAATCAGACTGCTTCTGGACATTGTGTTGCATCTTGTGAAAATGTGTATAGCTACAACATTCAATGAATATTTTTCAGTGCAACTTGAATGTGTTTTGCACTTTCATCATTTGATTGTTCCAATCAGAAAATCCCTTCAGCTTCTAAAATATGATTTTAAACATCTGAATCTGTTTTAACTCATGTTACAGTCATGTTGTGCTGTTCTGTGGTGCAGGGAAAACAGTTTTATTGAGTCAAGGTAAAGTTCAAGCAGCTGCAGTTTCTATGAAATAGCTCTCCTTTCCTGTCAATAACACTGTCAGTTTGACTCAAAATGTGCAAAATGAGTCACTTTTTGTAATCTGATTACGTAATCCCAGTTACGTGTACCACTCAACTGTGGATGGCTCCCTTTCAGTGTCATTTATAAATCTGATTACATATGTCATTGAAGGTGATCAGTAACTTCATAATTCAGCACAGAGAGAAAAGCCAAGAATTCCTCTAAGAACAAACATTTGATACCAGGCAGCAGGAAGAAACTCAGTTCAGAAACATATTGAATGCTTTTCTACTCTAACTGAGCACTTAAAGTGCTTATGCAGCACATTTGCATTCACACAAGCACTTTCATATGAAACTAAGCGCTTTTACTGTCTAACATTCACACTCCAACAGTTGCATCAGAGAACAACTTGAAGTTCAGTATCTTGCCCAAGAACACTTTGGCACGCAGCCCAGAGCAGCCAGGAATCAAACCATCAACCTTCCAATTAGTAGGTGACCTGCTCTACCTGCTGAGCTACAGCCGCCCTCTCTGCAAGGTTTGAAGCAGGCTTAAGGTAGACAGAGGTGTGCCTTGACTGGCTGAAACGAGAGGAGAGGAGAAAGAGAAAAAAATAAAGATTGATCCTGGGAAAAATAATAATTATTATTATTTTATAGGTATATTATAAATTCTTTGCACAGCATTGCACAAATTTTCAGAAAATGTTTCCAAAATATTTTGGATCTTTATAAAATCAATCAATAACTTTATCCACTGGATTGCAGTGGATAAAATAATAATAATAATAATAATACTAACAAATGATCTAATTTGAATGCCTTTTGATAATTTCATTAATATTGAAAATATAAGAATTAAACCAACATAAAAGACAAAGACAGACAATTTTGGCTTGCTAAACATTTGCATAAATACTTTTTCTCTTTAAGTGCAAATAAAATTTACTTTGCATGTTCAGCATTAAAATAACTATAATGGTGAACATGCAAAGTAAATTTTATTCCACTATTAAAAAAAAGCAACGGCACAAGCCATGACTTACTGCATATAGCAACCTATGAAATTCCCTTTTTTAAAAGCAGCATGAACAGCAGCTGTATTACCCTCCATGTCTGTCAGGATTCATGAAATCTGTGACTCCACTGCAACAAAAGCATCATGATTTTAAAGCTGCTAAAATGTAAAGATGTAGTGACAAAGTAATGAAGTATTCTATGACAGTGTATTGATAATTTAATTGGACATTTGTTTTGTTTATTTTAACCTACGTAGGTAATATTGATTACATTTATACATGTTTTGGCAGCATATTGGTCTCTATCAGCTATTACAAAGTAACATTTTGAAAATGAATTTGTCATCTTCTCACAGTACACGAGTAGATTAAAGTCTTTCACATGTCATTCACCTTCACTGACTCGTGTTTATGGATGCGAGTGAAATGAGTGAGATTTCTCTGCATGTAGCTTCTGCTGACTGGGGCAAATACCTACTCAGCATATTTGTGTTTACATATCTCACTCACATTGTTTAAATTTGTGTGCATATTTGCTGCATCTAATTATGCTGTTCTTTTCCTCCTCTTCCTCTCCTGTGCCGTGTGTATGCATGTGTGTGTGTGTGTGTGTGTGCAGGATAATGTGAGTACGATGGGAGCCTGGGGGCATTAAAAGCAGCCAGGGTTTCGCCGCTGTAGTGTTGGTGGGCTCGTAGTCTCCACTGAGCCGTGATCAGATGGGTCTGGACCGCTTGGGGACTCGGCCTCGGGCACTTGACAACACTGCCAGCACCGCCATGTGTGAACACTTGTTCTCTTCAATTAAAACAGTCATCTGAATATTCAAATCACATTGCTTAATGACAGCTCTCGGCCATGCATGCATGAAATCCAAGTAGAGGTCAATCAACCCCGACAAGGACCGTGGATGTGTGGATGAGCTGACCCAGACGGAGAGCCAGCATCCAGAACAGCTCTCAGATATCCAATTAGTTTTCAAACAGAATAGAAAAGTACTGAAATCTACGAGTAGAAAAGTGGTTCTAATTTGTCTTTGACACAGTGGACTGGATCGGATGCAAAACAATTTTCCTCCTAAGTGAAAATGTTTGCTGTATTGCAGCCCCTGGATTTGGATTCAGCCGCTACTTTCGCACACTTTTCTGGCCTGTGGCCTCTAACTTTTATTGCTCAGTATCTTCATGACAGCAACAGTTACAGAGCTGTCAGACTGTCACGTGAATGTGCCTGGAGCTCGTTTTGTGTTGTGTTTTGACGGAGCTAAAAATGTATCAGATCGGAATTATGACAGATTTCAGCATTTTATTAAAAACACATAGGAAAATAGCAACATACACTCACAGAGAAATCTACCCCAACTATAGAGCATGCCAGCCCCCACGGAGCCCCACTGTGCTTACTTTTTGTCCATTTTTCTGATTTTTATTGTTTATTTTTCTCCAATTTCTATCTATCTATCTATCTATCTATCTATCTATCTATCTATCTATCTATCTATCTATCTATCTATCTATCTATCTATCTATCTATCTATCTATCTATCTATCTATCTATCTATCTAGATTTATAGGTAACACAGTTGATTGAAACCAGCACAGTGATAGAATCAGTCTAATGTATCAATTAATGTGTCAAGTCACATTTCAGCAGCCAACATCTGAGGTTCAGTGTGTGTTAATCTGATGTGATGCAGGAGCCCACAAGCATTCACCTTCACACTGCCACACAAACCGATGGGCGTGTGGTCAGCCATCACCAATCACCACTCACTGTGTGTGTGTGTGTGTGTGTGGTACTCGCTGAGCATGAGCATGAGTTTGCTTGTTTGTTGCATTAAAGTCATCACTTTAAAAAATAACTGAAGGATTCTTTGCTAATATGTGTACATCAAACAAAAATATTTTATAGATTTTATTTATTTTTTATTTTGAATATGACTTTCATTTGGCATTTTAAATCCAACTTTAAGACAGAATATAAATATCTTTTGTGCAACAGTGAAGTGTTTGCTGAATTTTTGTTTTTTTATTGACTATTTTTTTAAATTAATTTGACCTGTTTACCCTAACACAGATTAATTTCAATTTCTGCTTCAAATCCAATAGACACAGTGTGAGAGTTGCTGAATGTGTTAAACTCACTGTAAGAAGCATATTGCTCCCCTGGAGTAGCTATTTATGCTACTGTACATTCTGCTTTTCAAACACTGTATTTCGTAGTTCATTCCATTTATTTTAAATCTAAATTGAAATAATGCCAATATTGCTCTCAAGGAAAAAAGCAGATATTTAAAATGTAAATGCACCAATATGCATTGGTACATTGATATATTAATAAAGACATAATGCAACAAATAAAGTAATTAAAATCATCTACAGCTGCAACATTAAAATGATATACATATTACTGAATCAGTAATTGTGGTACATTAAAATGAAAACTTTAAGCATGTTTTAGCTACTTTAAATATATTTCTAAATCAGTTTTCTATTAAGTATGATTATGACTTTTAACTAAAGAGTTTTAATACTTGTTTCTTTGTAGAACTCAAGACAAAACAATGCTACTCATGTGATATACATATACATTCATGTGATGGCACAGAGCTGAACATAAGCCTGAATTTACCCATTGTTTTCTACACCAATGTTCTACATTGTATTTGTGTTAAAATATTTCCTGTGCCAGAGAAACACTGAGACTTTTGGACCGAGTTCTACAAGCACCTGAAAACATCTACATTTGTAATAAAATGCATTGTGTGCATCCAGCATTTACAGTTGCTTAATTCACAAAACAGTATGCAGGTGAATTGTGTGTATTCTGCAACACATTGGATCCTGTTTTCTTTCTGCACACAGACATATATACATATATTTATAGTTTTTAAACGTCAAATATTAAAGATGCAAGGAAAATGTAAAAAATGAATCTTTGACAATGCAGCTCCAATAATTGCAGGTTTTTTCCAAATATAATCTGTTGTCATGTTGTTAGTTGCAAATAAATGCAAACAAATCACACTTTAACAAAGCAGCCTTTGTAGTAATCACAGTCGTGTTGGTATAGTTTTACGCATTTCCACTGGATCACAATGAAATATATGAAATAATTTGAATTCCTTTTGATTACATCAAATTAAATCAAGCATTAAAATATGACATGAAAACAGATGGACAGCAAAATGTGGAGTTCATTCTTTTCTTTTGTTAATGCCAAAAACTTTTTTGACCCTTTTGTTCACATCATGACATTTCACTCAGACTGCAGTCAGCTTCTAGGGTTTTTAAAAGTACAGTAAAATATGAGGCAGAGCCTTCAGCTTTAATGCCCCTCTTCTCTGCAACAAGTTCCCATTCTGGATTTGGGAGACAGACACAGTCACAACTTTTAAGATTAGTCTTAAAACCTTTGTCTTTGATAAAGCTTATAGTTAAAGCTGGACCACAGTTATGTTGCAACAGGCCTAGGCTGCATGCTTATTCTTCATTTACTCTCTTTTTGTTTATAAAATACACCACCCTGCATTTGATTATTAGTTATTATTAATCTCTGGCTCTCTTCCACTGTGCGTCTTTTGTCTTGTGTCCCACCCCTCACCCTGACCGGCTGTAGCAGATGACTGGTTTCTTCCTGTTAAAAGGGAGTTTTTCCTTCCCACTGTCGCCAAGTGCTTGCTGATAGAGGGTCGTTTTGACTGTTGGGTTTTCTCTGTAATGATTGTAGGGTCTGTACATTATAATATAAAACACCTTGAAGCAGCTGTTGTTGTGATTTGATGCTATATAAATAAAACTGAATGGAATTGAACATTATATTTATATAAGTTGACATACTTGTGCTGTACAATTTTGCAATTTTAACTGCTGCTTGAATGTTGCTTTTTCACTACTACAAAATACTGTTCCTGTCGGAGAGACCCTGTTACACACACTTGTTTTATTAGTGAATAATGTTGGTAAAAGAATGCTATGTTTTAAAGCTAATATCAGTATGCCCCAAAATAATCATGTAAGTATAATCTTAGATATTCTTTTCAATTATTATTTGGGCTGATTAAATCCATTCAAACAAATTTGATTTTGTAATCATCTTCCCATGTCTGATCATCTTTAGAAAACCTTGTGCACATCATCAGTCAATTTTAAAAAATGCATCTTAGAATCACAACATACAATTAAAATAATTTTTAATGAGAATTAACTTTCCCAGTTATTCCTTATCACAATTTTAATATTTTTATTGGTTCACCTGTAACAATTTCTTAATGAATAGCAAACAAAAATTCTAAAATACAGAACATTCACAAACCTTTGTCTTGAAATAGGAGTATTTATTTCCTCAGGTCTTTCTTAGCATATATTAATGCATGTGTGTAGTGTATTCCACTGTGCACAATACCTGAGCTCATCTGAGCATCTGGGGAATTGAAAAAGCCGTCAAGTTGTTCGTTTGAACCTGGCCATATTGAGGCTTGGCCGAGTGGACTCAGGTATGGCAGCTTTTAAATACAGCTCATTACTCATTACTGCTGAGCTCGGGCCCTTTAATTTGTGGAGCTTGGCAGCTGGACCACCTGGCCACACATTAAACACTAAAGGCTGCTTTCCCTAATGGCCACAGATTAGATCATTACCTGAACAAATCAGAGTGGAGGCTGCCTGGGCCGAGCTGGCAGCTGGGAGGGACACAGAGAGAGAAGAGACACTGCAGTTTACCTGCAGGGACACACATGGAATCTGGGTTCATCACAGCACTAAATGTGATTAAGCGATTAAAGCTCTTCCTGATTCATTACATTTCAGCAGGACAGAATTTAATGTAAATCAGAGCTTTGTCTTTTATAGTCAATTTTGGTGTGTTACTATAGTATTTGAATGCACTAGCCATTATCCACGTTCTGATTTCTCTCAGACATTCATATGATTGCACGTCATTAATATATTGATGACGACTATAGTAACATTTTTAAAATGAAGGTAAATGGTCTCGTTTTTTTGTCTTGCAACAAACTAAAATGACACTGCAAAGTCGTCTGACAAACATTGTTTTGTCAACGTCTTCTTGTTTCAAACAACCTTAAGGTCTTCAAATATTAGAACAGAATGAAATTCACTTGTTAATCTTAGATTATGAAAGAGCAATATTCTGTTACTGTGCACAGAGGTGTTTGATTAGAGGTGTTAGCAAGATCAGGGCTGGTGACATAGACTGTTTGTAAAAGATGCACACAGCTCAAGTGGCGTCTTGGCTCCAGTGCTGGCCTCAGTTTAAAATTGAGCATCATACTGTAGTTAATATGAAAGTAGTGAATAAAGTGTTAATTGAGGTTTCAGATCAAGTGAGCCAGGGGCCATTTTTCATCTTGTTGCAGGCCAAAAAACACCAGTTCAAGGAACTTCTGATTTGGATTCACATATTCATATTTGGAAAATGTGTGCAGCTTGTACATTGTGGTTTACACATGCAGTTTGAACTAGCACTAGTGTTATTGACTAGTGATATTCATGGGTTATTACAGTATGTTCACCTGTTGCCCATGCTGCACTTTGTTTTCCTTTGTTTTAGATTAGAGAAGCTGTAATATTGGTGTCTGTGGTATAAAGGAAAGAGGTATAAAATAAAAAGATACACTTATTTGCTGATCTCTAACCTACTAATTATAATAGTACTGACAGTAAGCTCGGGGCAGCAGTGGTTCATGTGGTAGAGCAGGTGCGTGTGTGTGTGTGTGTGTGTGGCCAGTCTATGAAAATTACTCCAAGAGTGCATCAACAACTCATCCAAGAGGTCACAAAAGAACCTAGAACAGCATCTAAAGAACTGCAGACCTCACTTGCCTCAGTTAAGGTCAGAGTTCATGATTCAACATTAAGAAAGACACTGGGTGAAAAGTTCCAAGGTGAAAACCACTGCTGACCAAAAATAACACAAACCTTATCTCATATTTGCCAAAAAACTTATTGTTGATCCATAAGACTTTTGGGGAAATATTCTGTGGACTGATGAGACAAAAGCTGAACTTTTTGGAAGCTCTGAGTGCCATTACATCTGGTATAAAAGTTTTTTTTAATTTTTTTATCCCAGTTGTCAAACATAGTAGTGGCAGTATGATGGACTGGGGCCACTTTGTTGCTTCAGGACCTGGACGACTTTCTGTGGTTGCTGAGATCAAACACTGAATTCTGCACTCAATTAAAAAATCCTGAGAAAGAATATCCAGCGATCCGTTCTTACCCTGAGGTTCAAGCACACGCAAGTTATGCAGCAGGAAGTTATCGGAGGATCCAAAACACACCCACAAGTCCACAGTTCTGGAATGGCCTCATCAAAGTCTAGGCCTTTCATGCTAGAAATGCCTCCGATGTGGCTAAATTCAAACAATTCTGCAAAGGAGAACAGGCCAAAATTCCTCCACAGAGATGTAAAGGACTCACGTCCACATCTTGCAAATGCTTCATTTCAGTTCTTGTAGCCACGTTATTAGAGGTCAGCCGTAGGTTTGAATACGTTTTTTCTCTTAAGAAATGAAATCAGTTAAAAACTGCATTTTGCAGATTATATTTGTCTCATATTAAAACTTGTTTGATGAGCTGAAACATTTAAATATGACAAATATCCAGTAAAATAAGAACTCAAGAAGGCGTAAAATACTTTTTCACAGAACTGCAGCTCGCTAACCTATTACTCTTGCTTCATAGTACAACCCTCAGGTCTCTTTTAGGGTTAATCCTGAAGTTCTACCTCTGTGGGCCTCTATGTGAGGAGGAAAAAAGAACATACTCTTGTGTACATGACAGCAGGTTGCAGTCTAATGAATCTCAATTTGATCTGAAATATCACTATTGCAAACAAATTAGATACTGTAGCACGACTGCTATATTTTATTATTAGTGTGTTATTTATCCTGGGACTGTTTTATTTCACAAATAAATACCAAAAAAATCTGTAAATTAAGGAAAGCTGTTTAATTTGAGCTTGATGTTTCCTTACACGTAAAAGAATGAACCGCAGTCTTCTCCACACAGTGAGGGATGCAGATTAATTGAACACGGTTCTCAGATTGATCCTCGGTATTGGCAGTTACCCACAGCCAAGGCAATGGTATCAGAGTGGAACCAGAAAAAGGCAGACTGCCCCTCCCTGAGCCTGGTTCTGCTGGAGGTTTCTTCCTGTTAAAAGGGAGTTTTTCCTTCCCACTGTCACCAAGTGTTTGCTCATAGGGGGTCGTTTTGACTGATGGGTTTTCTCTGTAATTATTGTAAAGTCTTTACTTTGGAATATAAAGCTCTTTGAGATAGTTATTTGTTGTGATTTGGTGATGTATAAATGAAATAAAATTGACTTGAATTACCTTCAACATATAGAAAGCATTAATATTTAAAACATCACTTCACATTTGATCTCTGACCTCTCCTTCAAGGTCACTAGATTGATCTGATGTTGTGATTTGGTGCTATGCTGTATAAATAAAACTGAATTGAATTTACCTGAAAATATATAAATATATTACTTAACCTCTGATACCTTCTTCAAGGTCAAGCAAGGTCACAGTTATAAAGAATGAATTGTCAAGAGAAAGAGAATGAACTGCCTATTTAGTTAGAAATCTAATGCTTTAT
>VOQJ01002099.1:3324-17281 GCA_015052665.1 Apistogramma diplotaenia | reverse complement strand
AGAGAACCCCAGCAAGTGCATGTCTTTGGACTGTGGGAGGAAACCGGAGTACCCGGAGGAAACCCACGCAGACACGGGGAGAACATGCAAAAGATTTATTTTCTTTCTGCTTTTGAATCTTTGCACTACTTATAGACAGCCTGGTGTTGGATGGTGTCTGATTTTATATATAATAGGCAACTTAATTGCCCTGCAGACAAGGCCAGGTTAAACATGTGTTCCTCATCCATTGCTTGTATTTTGTATTTTGGGCACATGTATGTTCATTGCACTTTAGCAAATTCTGAGAAATAAAGCCCCAATTACCAAAGTGAGAATATTTTTGTTTATTGCATTTTTGGAGTAATTTATTCCACTGTTAACACTAATTATTCAGATTCATTTGAGAAGACTAATACTTGCTTCCTTTTTTCCCAGTAAAACTGGACTAAAACTAAAACATTTAGAAATGACCAAAACTGACTAAAACTAAGAAGCATTTTTGTCCAAAAGACTAAAACTAAAATCATTACCAGAAACAGCAGTTTGGGTGCGGGCATTATATACAGCATTGTGACATGTAATTGTCACCTAGTGGGCATAGGAGACATTCAATGGCTGAATGCAACATCCAGGTAGCCTGCTGGGTTAACAACATTCACGTGACCCTGTGACACTCCTGACTGTTAAACCTCCAAATGCAGCACGGCTCAACATGCGCCTGGGTGCGAGGGCCCTACCATCACTATTTCACATTATGTATTTTTATGTCTGTCTACTTCTCAGACGTCTATAAACCAGACCTGTACTACTATGGACTATGAGGAAATATGTATTAAACAGGACAAATATAGGAGAGTTGGCATTTTAAATGCAGCGGGCAGAATTTTGGTAACTTTTCTTGTATCCTGGTTGATGATTCTGATCAAAACAAGTTTGATTTCATTTCCAGAGGGTCCTCCCTTCAACATGTTCTTTTGCATTTATGTAAAAAATGTCATTCAAGGAGCAACCTGTCCATCAGAGAGCACATGAACCAAAAACTTCTGTGTTGAGATGGAAACAGAGAAAACAGAATACGGGGCACGAGAGGGAGAGATTCAGTAATGTTCAACTTCTGCCACACAAATGAAACTATGCTTCACATTCACACGCAGTCTAGCCTGTGTGTGTGTGTCTGTGTGTGTCAGCATAAGGTTTCATTCTTGCGTATGGGTGTATATGTGCATATGCGTGTTTCCATTTGAATCTGCTGTGGACGGAGCAATGCCCGAACCCAGTCTTCAGACTTCTGGGTCAAAACTAATTGGCATGGCAATGTTATGACTTTTGCTCTGATAATGACCACAAGCACTTGGGCTGCTCTCGCATGACCGCCCCAGCGCTGCCAACCCCTCTCCCTTCTGCCCCTCCCCTGAGCACACTTACACAGGCCAGTGCACGGACAGGAGATGTGAAGGGGAGGGAGTGGTTAAAAGCGAGGTTAGTCTGAAAACACGAAGATAGAAGACACGCAGTGCAGATTATCAACGAAACAAATACCAAACATTTAGAAAGTGATCACAATGCCAAAAGAACTCTAGGCAAATGTTCTGTTAATGTTACTTGATGATATACAACATATATAGAAATAGGCTCCTAAACCTCTGAAGACGCTTTGAAATGTTATCATTCAGAGTTTACAAAATGCAGGACAATTTTTGTAAATGGTGCGCAAGTCATTGTGTTACAAAAAGTTTTGATTTCTTCTGAATGTGACTTCATACTAATATGTGAAAACTGTTTTAACGAGCCTGTCCTCACAGTGAAAACGTAAGCATTGGTCATTTCAGAATTCACAAATTACGACCAATATTTACATTGTCGAAGGTAAAAAAGCAACATCTAGCGGTCGTGGATGAAAGTGCCTGTAAATAATGTGTTCGGTTTTGTCTGGCAGACCGCAGAAAAAGACATAAGTATCTACCCACAGAGAAACAAACATAAAAGGAGGTTAAAAGAGCTGAAAATGTAGTGGAATAAGGCCACGAAGACCCACATCTGACATGAGCCGATGAAGACCCATTTCCGGATACGACATATGAAGGCGGAAGTAGGCGCGGTCACTTGCAAAGGCGGAAGTAGGCGTGGCCATTTGGAAACGTAAATATAGATCGTATTTTGGCCATGTAGAAACGACAGATGTGTACGTTTTGATTACGACGAATGCTTACGTTTTGCTTGGAGGACATGTTGGTTTTAATCCAAATAAAGTCTTTTTTAATGGTCAAAGAAAGTGACCATTTAAAAATGTCCTGATACTGTGTTCATAAGCACTGTGATCAAAATGGTTGCAAGACAACTCGATAGCCAAGCTAAACTCATACTGTATAGCATTTTTCTGAAGATTAAGCTAGCTGACAGAGAGTGCACCTCTAAACATTTCTTTAGCTCTAAAGTTGCGGTTTTTGAGGTTTGCATTAATTGCATTCAATCTAAATGTTATTTTATTGTACATTTTTAGTGTGAGAGTGAAATGAAAGGCAATTTTGAAGGAGCTTTTTCTGCTTGAACCTTCTTCTTGGCTAAAAACACAAAGCTGCATGTTATCTTGAGAAAAAAAAACCTGCTGGTGAAACCGGTGGGTCCTGAAAGAAACCTTTCTATACTATGAGGCCAGCATATAAAGTGAGTACCAGTGAGAGCACAGGATGCTGGTGACTGAGGTATGTCCTGGTAGTACCAACCTGCAAAGCTCCAATCAAAGAAAATCTATACACGTCTGTTGTTGAAACAAACAGCTTTTGACAGTACGGTCCAGATTGGGAGCTATAGTTACTTCAGGCACATATCTAACAGTTACATGGTTTCAGGAACTGCTGCAACAGAGCATCTCTATACTTTTATTTTGGGCACACCACTGTGACAGCGTGATCCTGACTCGCTGCCATCATTATTAACTGTTGCACATAAGTCGTTCAGTGGAGAACAAAGACACTACATGTTCCTGCAACTGCTGCTGCACCAGAACACTTTGTGATCAACCTCTGTGATGGAAACTGAAACTCTGAGAGAAAAGTATGAAAACTTTTGCCCTTAAGTTTGGGTGTTTGCTGTGTAAGTAGGCCTGTCTTTGCAAAAGTTAATCCAAGCACATAAAACTCCACCCATGTCCGCTCTTTTTTCCTTCCGCCTCATCCACAATCCCATCTCATTTCTTCCTTCCTACCTCTGTTCCATATCTATCAAGACCCCTTCACACACACCCCACCTCCTGATACGGACATCCGCAGATCAGCTGCAACCCCCACTGCAGCATTGCCCTTGCCTGACATTAAGTTCACTCCCCTCCCTGCACACAGTCTGCCTGTTTAACATGAGAACAGCAGAAAAGTAAACAGGGACATTATTCCACACCACTTCACAGAGCACAGTCCCTCTTTAGTTCAGCAGCCTTCTCCTTTTTCTGCCCCTCTTCCTCATCTCCCCCTGTTGTTGTTTTCTCCATCTTTCACTCATGCATGTTGTACTGTGGTTAAAACGTGCGAGCAGGGCTCAGGTTGTAATCCAGCCAGATCTTACAAATGCCTGCCAGGGGGGAGATTGCAGTAACTGTTCTCCCATGAGGAAGGGGGGCAAATACACATATGCACGCATATACATTCTCACTCGGTCTCTTTCATCACACGCCCTCTTTTCCTCGAAACCACTCAGGCGGTGCTGGCTAAGTATATGCACCTGGCAGAGGATGTATTTCTCAGCCTGATGATTTATATGGGTGTTAAGTTGCTGTGATGCATTGGGCTGAAATGTGTGGGAGCAAGGAGACATGTGAGAGACGCCAGAGTTTAAAGCTGATCAACAGGCAGTAAGAGGAGCGTATTTAGTAGGCCGGGGATAAGAAGCTAGGAGTGGTGGGCCAGCAGAGGATTGGTGGATCTGTTGTCCTTACACTTATCATGATGTACAAAACAAAGCATAAGACTCTGGGTGCTCAGAGCACATCCCGCCAAGGCCGTTGCCCTAACACTTTAAAGATGGTAATCAGGATGCACATTAAAATTTCAGAGGTTCTTTCTTTGCCCATTTTCACTACCTTGAAGGTTTTACATAATCTTGCTGACAGACAGAGAAAAAGGACAGCATGGATCACATAAGAGGAGACGACTGGTATATTGGTCAGACAACATTTCTTTTCTACATTTGGCATATTGAAGGGGACTCACGGCTGACTGTTTGGGTGGTGCTGCAACACTTTAGAACCTGGAACTTGTGACGCCCGCTGGATCTGCTCCCAGCGTTCCAAATCCGTGACACTGACTGAGCCTCAAACTCAGAAGAGGGCAAATGTCAACCTCTTTTTCAAACTCCCGAGAGTTTGGTCTCCAGTTACAGCTGAGCAGTTTTCCGCTGAAGAAATCACAGTTTCCAGGACAGTCAGGTGTGGAATAAGACCAGAAGTATGCTCGTCAGTTTTTTTTTCACTCAAAGAGGAACATTTACAAGTGAACAGAATGAACTGCAACATATTGATCTAAAAATAATAGCTGCACTGAGAACAGTCCAGAGATTGACCAAACAGATACCTGGATTTTGGACTTTTAGAGAATCTTTTCTCAGAACCTCTTGAGCATACCTCCAGCAAGTGTGCAGTAAAACTAATGTTCACTTTATTAATAATTGGTCTTAGGTGCAGGGAACCCCAGCAGTGTCACAGACAACAGGACTGAGGTCATTACCGGTGCCCTGGTTTGGTACCTTGTCGGTATCTTGAGAATTTTGTTGTGCTGCATGTGTGTAATTTTGTCCAGGGATCTGAGAAAGTGACACAATAAAAGCAGACACAGCTTCAGCACACAATCTAATGAAAATATATATATCAATTAAAATTTCTCTTTCCACAATTAGATCCCTCAGGATTGGCTTCTCTTGCTGGTCATTCCCCGGTGTCTCCAAAATATCAGTTAACTGAGGACAACAGCTGCAACACTCCATTTTCTTCTTTACTAGGTCATGTCGCTTACCTGAGAGTCTAATTATAGTGTCATGTTTACCCCCCTCAGTTCTCCTGTAAGTCGTTATAGGTACTAGCTTTAGCCTTAACCCTGATAAATT
Source organism: Apistogramma diplotaenia (assembly GCA_015052665.1). Classification (NCBI taxonomy): domain Eukaryota; kingdom Metazoa; phylum Chordata; class Actinopteri; order Cichliformes; family Cichlidae; genus Apistogramma; species Apistogramma diplotaenia. Next base: position 12,208 of record VOQJ01002099.1, on the reverse strand, counting down.
TTTACTTAAAACAAAAATGACATTCTGATTGTCCAGGGTTAGACTGAGGATGAAGGTTAGGCTCGGGATTTGTCGTCATCACAAATGATGTCTTAGGGCCTCGACACACGGGGAGCGACATTGCTGGCTCTCCATTCATTTCCTATGGAGCCCCTGCGATGAGGCAACAGTTGCTTGTCCTCCTCCACCTCAGCGACCGGCGGTGTGAAATTTCGAGCTCGTACATGTAGACGTGCAAACGCGACCAGGCGACGCGATAAAACAAAGTTGAAAAATGTTCAACTTTTGTCGCTGTCGCTGGGCTCTAAACCAATCAGTGTGGGTTTCATTGACTGGCCAATGAGAGGAGAGTATGCTGCAATCTGCAACCACTTTCAACACGGAGGAAACATCATTTTAGTTGTGTTCGACTTTCCAATATTATAGACACTTCACACAGTGATCATCGATTTAAATAAAAAGACAGCGTTCAGTGCTGCCATCGAATAATATTCACCCTGCTGTTTCCTGTCTGTAATATAGGATGAGCCCAAGTTTGTTTTTTTTCTTTTGTAGAGGAAACTTAACAATAAGATTTCTGTCAGTTCCAGTAAAATCTTCTGACTCTTCATCTTTATTGTCTTGTCTGACACGGACTGCTTTGAAAATGTCAGAATCCCTCCAATTTCATAACCAATAAAATTTCTTGGAGAAAAGCGGCGCGACTGACGCAAGAGCGCGATTCGGTAACGCTGCCGTCGCCATCGCATCCGGAGTGTTCGGTTTCACCCCAGTTGCGATGCGAGCCGTTTGCTGCCGTCGTTTGTTGCTCCCCGTGCGTCGAGGCCCTTAGACATCGGCGCATCAGGTGAACATTTGAAGATGGGATTGATTGGTACAGAGAAGAACAGCAGAAATAGTGTACCACAATTCTCTTTGTGGCAGCTTTACACCAGCAGGTTCTCTGAAGTGTCAGAATCACATTTGACCAGAGAAACACTCCCTTTATCTGTTCCATATGTGGCCGGTTCCTTGCAGAGCTCTATATGCTGGGCTCTGCTACAACTATCACATTCACTTCTCTTATCAAGCATCTCTGACTTTGGTCCCTACAGCAAACATCTCACTCCTCATTCACATAGACTCATTGGTCCTGTCCTGTGGTACCCAAGAAAAATGAAGGTGACACCTCAGAAGTAATTTAAAAACATGACAACCAATGAAAACCAAACAATCAGTGCAGTAGACAGCAGAGCAAAAGGAAGTGCGGAAGTGAATAATGAAAGCGGTGAGAGGGAAGGAGGGGGGCTTTTTAGGCTTTATGACATTCCTGTGTAGATGGAGATGGGGGTCTGGTGGGGTTGAGTGGCCTCTGATGTTCCACAGTGGTCCCAGAACCCCACTTTCATTAGTGGACTGGCCCATAAAAGGGCACCCAGAGCACCTGACTGCCGGACCAGCCAGCGCCGGCTCCCCTTTGCCTCCCCGCTTACTGCCTGCCTCTGCCATTCTGCCTGCCCTATAAAACATCTGGTGACACAAGACCTCGACTGTTTCAGCTAAGTCTGCCCACTGCACTCATAAACAGTCTCTGGTCTAATGCAAGACAGAGGTTGCGTGACCACATCCAGGACTGACATACAGGAGATGCTGTTCAGCATCTGCAGCCCAGGAAACATGAGGTCTGGTGTTTACTCTAACATCAGATAAATCAGCACACAAATAATACATCAAATAGACTGGAGGAAACACATACACACCCAGCCTTATTATAGGTGACACTTAAGAGCCTGTTTGATTGGTAAAGCAAAAGCCGAGACTTTTCCAGGTAACTCAGCAGGAGGTTTTTGCTCTCGATTAGCTAGCCACTCCTTCTTAAGTACACTGCCATCCATTGTCAGGCTAAGCAGTCACTCAGATCAAACAGAATGCAATGGACAAAAAAATGTAACAGCTTATGAAGGGAAAAGGGCTGAACTCAAAGAGAGATGTCTGTCCATATTTAATTTAAGGCAGGCTGCTGTCGAGGAGGCTGGGGCCGAGCCGATCAAAGGCCAGTAGCGTGCTGCTGCAGCTCCTAACCACTTAGCACCTTTTCACTGCCTTTGATCTGATAATTAAGAGGCTACTGCAAGAGCAGGTGGCACTGATAAGTGCACCGCTAAACCAACAGCAGAGTGCATACATGGCCAAAGTCCTGTTGTATAATCGTAGATACACAAAAGCACTCAGATACATAAAGTCTCCAGCTCACCCACTGGAAATAAAGCTAAAACACTAGCTAGCGATGTGTAAATAGCACAAGCCACTCCAGTAAATGACAAGGCAAAGATGAAAGTCATAATAGTCTGCATCTGATGGAGGATGTTTACTGCTGAGAGCATGGAGAGGAAACTGAAAACGAGAGAGGATTGTGGGAGAACGAGAGGGAGGCATATTGAGGTGCCTTGTCCATTACTGGATGCGCTCAGCGATGAGGCCTCCCGAGGCTGGATAAGAGAAAGATCCCTGTTGCTTTGTTGGCTATGGAAGAACAGGAAGCAGAGGTGTGTCATTATGCTGGCTTTGAAGATGTCCCTAATCGAGAGAAGATGCTCCACATTAAAACACAGCTCAGGGGAACGCTCCAGACTGAAAACAAGGGTAGACAGAGGGGAAAGCAGTACATGGTGGGAATGAGTATGTGAAGCACCTTGAAACAAAGCCTTTTCCCAAAGGCAATCCTCATTTTTTGACCCTACTTAAATAGACTGTCCCCCACCCCCCAAAATATCTCTTTTGAAGTTGTCATATCTATGTGCATCTAAAATATGAGCTAGTGGTGTCTCTTTTAATCCTGGTTACCTAGATAACAAAACCTTCTATGTTATTTTAAATCAAATCGTTTTTTTTTTGACACCCTTAACCACATTATTTGGCAGCACTCTTCACCAAGCAGTGAGGGAAAGTGAAAACAAAATGTTACAGATTTATTGAAACTGTAACTTCCCCTTTGTGGGATCAATAAAGTATTCTATCTATTATCTATCTATTTATATTACAGTAAGTTTTTTAAAAAAGGTTTAGGTGGTTGTTTGAACTTGGACTTTGTCCCTAATCCAGTGCATAATCTAGTCATAACGTTATTGGAGACACATCTTTAATAACTTGAAAAACTACACCGTTTAGTATGTCACCAATTAATTCAGTACAGCTTCATTTATATGGCACCAACAATTGTCTTGAGGCACTTTACCCCAGAATATAAAGGCACTACAATATTAGAGAGCAATGATCTGATAGTAACAGTGGGGAGGAAGAACTCTCAACCTCTGGCAGAGCATTTGCTTCCCCCTCCGGTTGGAAAGTAAGGGATAAGAGAAGGGATCAGAGAACATAACAACAACAACAACAAAGACAAAACAGATGAAAGAAAAGAGAAGACAAAATTCAATGACATGCAATAGTGAAAAAAGTGGATCCTATAGCAGCATAGCCAAGAGGCGGTTCAGGAAGCCTGGCCCCACCCAACCTGTTAGCTTCATCAAATAGGAAAGCAGAAGTTAGCCTGCACCAGTGCTCTGTGTGATGATACCATGATGTCTTTAATATATGACGCAATAAATCATGCAATAGCAAATCATGTCATTATCATGACATCATATCAGGCATTTATAGTAAACTACAGTCACAGTTGGCACAAATTACTCAAAGGTAAATGCACTGAAAAATTTTTAATTATATTTTTTAAAATTTACAGCAGTTAATCATTTGCAGCTTTTCAGGAGGTCACTTATGTTAATATTCAAAGTGGTTTTCAAGTTTTCTTCAAGTCTAGTTACCACAGGGTGGGATACAGGTGAGGGTTTACTCTTCTACCTGGTTGGTTGTAGATACTTATATGGGTGAAATTGCAGGCAGGACTTCTGTGTTTTCTGTAATTACTGCACATTAATGGAATGATTCTACTCCGCAGGCTCTAAAATCACTTCAGATCCACAGGTGAGTATTTCTTAGAGTGGATCAGGCAGGTTTCTCCAGAAGCATGGCAGGCCGGTGCACGGGGAAAAATCTGCAATGAAGGTGAAGGAGGTAAAGAGGCTGTAAGAATCAGGAGGTTATCAACAGTGATGGGACTGCTGTGCCGAGGCTTTGGTGAGTGTGTTGAGAAATCCAGGAGGTCTTTGATGAAATGTGTATCGAAGCTTGCTTCATTAAGGGTGAGAGTCGTCACTGATGATGGCTGAAGCCTTGTCGGTTCAGGTAGCGCTTTGAGTGTTGGCGTGATTTATGAACATATATAAAACTAAACGTATCCCGGCAAAATCTGTGTGTTGGTTTTGGAGTTTTGCCAGTTTGCCTGTGTTGTAGAGGAGCTTGCTTTAGTGAATGAATGATTTGCCCTGACGGCAGCACCTTGAGCTCATCTCTCCCAGTAAGGTATTACACATAATATGCCTATTAATATTCAAATGTATAATCTTCTTTTTTTATTCCAAGGTTTGTTTGCAACTGGGGTAGAACAGCAACACCTCATCTATCAGCATCATAGAGGCAGAAGTAGTTTTATCATAAACAGTTTTATCATAAACATCTGTGTCCTACTGAACAGTGACTAACGGGTTTTTGACACTGATCATGACATTGCCATTCATTTTTATACATTCATTAGCTATCAGATACATAAGGCATCAAACTAAGAGGCATACATGTCTCTACCACACTCAGCAGCTTAACAATCCAGCAAGGAATGGAGGGGAGAAGCAGGGTTGTATACTGATGGAGGTGTGTGTGTGGAACCCAGGGTGGCCACAAATACCTCTGGGAGGAGTAAATTAATACTCATGCCCACACATACTTGCACACGATAGAGTGAGAAGAGATAAGCCCGGAAGAGGAGACCAGAATGAAGGCAGGTCAGGCCAGCATAAGGCAATGCACCTTAATTGAAACATGCTTATCAGATTATGTTACTTCAAAGCAAAAACCCTCTTTAAAATTCAACATACACACTTCCTTTAGTACTATATGTAGCTAAGTTATATCTGGTGACTCTTAAGTATATTGACTTTTACTACCACAGTACATGGTCCTGTGTGTACAGTCAATCTGTCCTGTAAAGATCAATGGACCAGTGTCACCAGGCTTATGGCTCCTATCTGAGTCCATCACAGGGGGCGAACCAGGATGCACTCAATCCACCCAGCACTCCTTTGAAGTAGGTTTATGGGAGATGGCGTTGCCATGTGTCACTCCATGACAAATGAGGTAACAAGAGGCAAGTTACAAGTAAAGATATCAGTGACGGGTAGTGGACCGAAATCTTCAGATGGCTTCAATAAATTACCGCTGTGGCCTTTCCCCTCTTGACAGGAAAGCACCCAAACTCAGGGAGAGGTGCCAAACCTCTGTCTTCTCCTCAGCCAACAAACTGTCCGAGGCGTATCAGATGGTAGCATAAAAGCCCAGACATATTAGCAGAAATGACTCACAGCAAACATAAAAGGTATAACAAAGTGTTGTCCACGCAAAACATGTAGAAACAGTAGTGTGTCCAAAAAAATTTAGAATATCATGAGATATCAGGAAAGAGGCTACAACTGTCACAGTCCTAGTGTCAAGATGTTCCTGAACCAGAGACTTCTTCTGGTGCCTCTTACCTGGGCTAAGGTAAGGCAAAAAGAATCTGGGCTGTTGCTCAGTGGCTGCAGTCTGAAACAGACGTCCCTGGTACACCACCAACATTTCAAATTGATTTTCCACACTCGGCAACACACCCGCTGAAGAAAAAAAACTTGTCAACTTTATTTTTAGAAACGTGAAGCCAGAGACTTCAGCAACCATTATTAGTATTCCTCGGGTCAGAGCAGGTGATACTGAAAAACACCTGAAACGGCTGGCTAAGGGTAAGCAGAGATTTAGGTAAGACTGGAATTCACATCGGCATTAATGACACCTGGTTGCATCAGTCAGTCGTCACTAAAATTAATACTGAGTGGGTGTGTAATTTTGCTAAAAAATGTCAGACTCTGTAGTGTTCGCTGGGCCCTTTCCCGCTGAGTAGTGTCCATAAATCAGCGTGGGCTTCATTCATAATTGGAAAAGTTTCTGGGGAAAACCTGGTCTGGGAAAAGCCTTCAGTTTCCTGAGAACGCTGGAGTCAGAGTACGAACTGTGACTGGAGATCCTGAGCATATTTCTCCCATCTTAGCTTCTCTTCATCAGCTCCCTGTTGAATTAGGGATTGAATTTTTAATAATTCTCCCCACATACAAAATCTTGAACAATAAGGCTTCATCATAGCTGAAAGACCTCAGTACTTAGACCACTCTTAGACTGCAGGCTTATATTTTAAAGGTAAGATGGGGTGACTGTAGCTCAGGAGATAGAGCAGGTCATTTACTAATCGGAAGGTTGGTGCCACTGTCTGCCACATTATCCTGGGGCAAGATGCTGAATCCCAAGTTGGCCTCCGATGAATTCATTGGAGTGTGTGTGTGTCGTTGTGAGATAAAAAGCACTTAGACGCAGAAAAAAGTGTTTGTATGAATGGGTGAATGAGACATGTATGAAGCGATTTGAGTGCTCAAGTAGAGTAGAAAAGCACCAAAGTGCTATATAAGAGCCTGAAGCTCTCAGGCCCAACTACCATGGACCCAGTGTGGATCCCAGTGTGGATTCAGGAGACAGACACTCTTTCTACTTTTAAGATTAGGCTGAAACTTTCCTTTTTGATGAGGCTCATAGCTTATAGCTGGATCAGGTGACCCTGAGCTAGGGTGAGGGTCACCTGGGCGTTTCTCCTTCACTCATCTCTTTCCACTCCCTGTGGGTTCATGCACCACTACTGTGTTTAATCGTTAGCAATTGCTAAGCTCTGACTCTCTCTCCTACAGTTAGCCTTTTGTCCAGTCTCTCTGTCCTCTTTTATTTCCCCTCACCCCCAACCAGTAATGGTCGACGGCTGCCCCTCCCTGATCCTGGTTCTGCCGGAGATTTCTCCTTGTTAAAAAGGAGTGTTTTCTTCTTGCTGTCGCCAAGTGTTTGCTTAGCAAAGGCTGTGTGATTGCTGTGGTTTATTGTGGGGTCATTAGCTTACAATATGAAGCACCTTGAGGCGACGGTGTTGTTATTTGGTGATAAAGATGTATTAGATGGATGGATGAATTCATATGAATACATTAAAGTTTTTGTTTTTTTTAAATCTCATTAGGAAATCGAGGTCTTAGAGTCTGGAGGAAGAGTGGAGAGGCACAGAATCCAAGGTGTTTGAAGTCCATTGTGAAGTTTCCACAGTCTGTGATGATTTAGGGTGCTACAGTATGTCATGTGCTGGTGTTAGTGAAGGTTGGTCGACTGCATTGCCTGCAATTTAAAGGGGCTGAGTATTTGACTGTGTTCATGTTTCAGTTATTGTCATTCTGAATATCCTGTGAGTTCATCAGAAATCTGAAAAACAAAATCTACTCTTTGATAATGAGTAGATTATGCCAATACATGCATTAATCATTTGGTACATGAGTGAAAAACTCCTCAGAGTCTCAGTCAACCTAATTAAATAGCTGGTACCATACAGTACTGGGTTTGTCTTTATGGTCAACCAGATGATGAATTTCTTCCACACTCTTCACTCGCCACAGAAATCCACCTCCTTGCACCAGCAACTAACAGCACATGGGTGAAAAAAGGTTTGGGGCAAAAACGAGAAAGTAGGAGAGAAAAATAATTGGACTTTCCTCCCCCATCCTTCAGCCCCCAGCTACCCCACCACCACCGCCACCCAGACCACAGCGATAATTAACACTGACCTAGTCAGGAGGTCTGGAGAGAAAATCTGCTGTTTGGACAAAAAAAATGACCAGTAACATATTGTTTCCTTGCTATACATGCATGCAAATAGTGCTGATGGCTCTGCCCAATGTAATGAAGCCCACTAAGAAAGCTGGCAAAGTCATTCATTCATAAAATCCCAATGTGTGACTGTTACTCTAATTACAGAGCACGTCGGCCCCAATTAGCCCACTTCTTTTACTCTGTTTCATTCTTGATTAATGGAGCCGTGGTAATTACAGGTTTCATGAAAGGGGGGTTTTAAGGCATTAGATGGCCCACACAGTGAGCAGTTAACTCCATCCATGGCCCTTCCACAGGGATGGAACCTTGCTCTACACAACCGATCCATACCTCAATTATCAAGTGCTTGGCTTTCTTTGTCAAGGTGTTGTCTTTGTCTTCTGCACCTAGTTCCAACAGCATGAGTAGCCCCAGGAGCTATTATGTTTCATAATGAAGAATAGAAGGAAAGGGCGGAGAAATAAATCGAGAAAAAGAGAAAGAAAGTCATGGTGACAGGAGGAGGGCTAAGGCTATGGCCAGAGCAGGCAGCACTGCTATGTGTTAATTACACATGTAAAGCCTATTATATCCGGAGAGGACACCTGCTGGCAAGGGAAATGAGGCCAGTGCCAATGCCTGCTGCATACAGTCAGTCGAATCCTCGTTCTGCCAGAGAGATGATAGCGCTCTGATTACATTTTCAGACGGCACCTGAATTGGAGGGCACACTTAACATTCAATTCATTCTCTGGGGAACGATCGCAGGTTGAAATTGAAATGTTCCAGGTTGGAGGGTCATCACTTAGAGCGCTCTGCAGCCACCGCCATGTCAGGTCAATGTCACAGTTTATGGTGTTGCAGATGAAGAGAGACTGAGAGCAACTGGTGTACAATGACGTGTGCTCAGACACACGCACATACTGTAGGTCTACATGACTCCTGTGGAGAGTCCATTCACTCAGATTTTATTTACTGGGCCTAGATAATCACCGAGAATCTGATCAGAGTTTTGGACTAGGCTGGATCAAATCTTGAAAATTGGTTGTTTTAAATAAATCTTTAGTTGACTATATATATATATATATATATA
>VOQJ01002097.1:1558-16217 GCA_015052665.1 Apistogramma diplotaenia | reverse complement strand
CAGAGGCTGTTCATGCTCACAGTTACAGGTTACAGGAAGTGCATGTCAGAGCCTGTACTTCTTTATTTTTACTTAAGTAAAGAGGTTGAACCAGTACTTCAACTTTTACCAAAAAGTATTTTAACAGAAGTACTTGTTCTTCTACTTAAGTACAGAATGTCAGTACTTTTGCCACCTCTGCCAGGCTGCATCTTTGCTGGTGCAGATTTCAGGAAGCCAAAGTCATTACAGGCCTATGATTGTTCGTTTTAAATGGTTTTAACCTGTCAGCTTAGTGCTGAAGTCTTTTTTTATGACTTTTTTTGTCAGTGCCTGCTCATGCAGACTGAGAGTTGGAGTAATTAATGAACCCTGTTTTGTGTGCGCGTGTGTGTGCGTGTGTGTGTGTGTGTGTGTGTGTGTGTGTGTGTGTGTGTGTGTGTGTGTGTGTGTGTGTGTGTGTGTGTGTGTGTGTGTGTGTTGCAGTGGTGGGAATTGAACACTGTGAGTATTTTGCACCTTCTGGTTGCAGTGTAGGTTGCTGTGCATTTGTACCACATCTTGTTTTTTGGGGGTTTTTTGTTATGAATCCCCTGCAGCGAATATCCTGTCTGTTTTTATGTGCTGAGCCAATTACTGCAGTTTTTATTGTAGCATTTGACCTATTTAATAAAACATTTTCTTAATTGATACACACACACACACACACACACACACACACACGACTGAACGCATGTCTGTGTCTTTTCCACATATTTAGGTGGTGTGTGTTTGGTACGGTATTGGTTGGGCCGGGCGATGCATTAACTGCAGGGTGGGTGTTAGTGCACACCCGCCAGCTTGGTGCCATGGGACCACATTAAGAGCATTTTCTGGCAGCCCTCTGTAGAGAAGGATTTTCATTTCTTATGTGTGAGCTCATTCAGTCTATGCCCAAACTAAAGCTGTTAAGACCCCTGCCTGTCCTCATAGTAGCATTTTGTTTCTGGCTACTTATTTCTAAAGAGAATTTAGTCATACTCACCACTGTCGGCCAATTTTTTAAAATAGACCACTTCTTCTCCTCCCAAAATTGCTCACAGCTCTCCAGACTGCTGAAAATGTCTTCAGTTACATGGCATTGCTGTAGACATAATGGTTTAAGGCCACAATATGTGGAAATTATATATTGTAACTGAGGATTGTTCCACTCTAATAGTTAATACTCTAAGAGTTTTTAACCTTTTGAGATTCCCGTCAGATCATTGTCACATCACATGACCACATAGTGCCATTAGTTCATAAGTGCTGTAACAGGCTGCTTCGCTGCTCAGAAACAGAGTACGATAAAACACAAGTGCCATGAACTGAGGACCCCAAAGCAGCTCTCCAGGCAGAACCTAAGCTTTTATTGCTGGAACACTAGACAGACAGAAGTGGACGGGCCAGCAGACGAGAGAGCACACAGATGAAAGGAGACAAAGGGAAACAGCTGGGAGGGAAATACAGGAAGTAAAGCTAAACACAGTGCACATGGAACAGGTCAAAGGTCCTGAGCCGAGACAATCAGTGTGTTCCTGTACTCGCAGGAATACGAAGAATTTGGTTCATTTCCCTCAACTTTCATCCCAGTAGTGTCTCTGTCTGCTAAACGATTCTTTTCTCTGTGAGATGTGTAAGAACATTAAGCTCAAGTTCATTTCAAATTACCAAGTTTATTCACACGTCTCATTCAGTGTGAGAATCGTAAACTACTGCATGCTGTTTTTATTTACTGCTTTGTGCCAGTTTCCCTTTTCCTCCTCTCAGCCTCTTATGTCACACACACACACACACACACACACACACACACACACACACACACACACATGAAGAAGTTGGCTGTTTTTTCACCGTCAGCTTCCTCCATGAAGTGTTGGACCATAATGTCCCGCATGGTGAAGTAAACTGCATAGAGCTGACTAGATGGGCCAGAGATCAGCCTGTCACCTGTATCCAATCCAGCTTTTTGAGTGAGGACCACACCAACACCAGATCCAAATATCAAACCAGTTCATACATGATAAATTCTGCTCCCAGTCCACTCAAACACATCGCCTTCGAGGGTCAGTGTTGACATTTTTATTATAAAATTTCATGATCATTAAAAATGAAGATGTATTCCGAATTTCTACACAACTGATGCTTGAAGTGATTTTGGTGAAGCTATACTGTACGAATCCAATATGTAACACTTGTTACATCTTTCAGTCTTTGTCTTTGTCATTTGGAAAGCACCATGTTAACATTCCCTGAAAGGAACATCCCATCTAGAATGAAGTTTACGGACGCTTGTGTGGTAACAGTTTTTAGCATCAAATGCATTTAAAAATATTCTGTGAAGGGAATGGTGCTTACTGTATACAGTACCCAAGATAAACACCAGTGTGTGCATGCTGACCCCGTTCTTCCTGCTCTGTTTCTCCATCCTCACTCTCACTCCCCCCTTCTCTCACACACCCCCATAGTGACAATTACCCCCAAATGTAACGAATATGTAACAAACTTTATTCAGCGTGAAAATGACAGTTTAAATGTAAATGAAGCAATATTTTGTTTTGGAGATTCACTAAGTTCCACTTTTTAGTGCCGGTATGGTTATGTTGGATTGGGTGGAGTGCACCTCCGTGCAGTTCCCAGCAGCTCATTCAGCGCCGTCACTGTCCCTCTATTCACTGTTTACTGACAGCAGTCCTTCTGGGTCAGGCTTAAGCCCCATTACCTTGGTCAGTTGGAATTGTAGAGGTACGGGTACGGCCCTCAAGAGGGGTAAGGCCTTCTCTCATTTGAGACATCTGTCTTCTGATATTGTGTTTCTACAGGAAACGCACATATCGCCGACTGAACAGAGGCACCTGAGAACATCCTAATGGCCACCTCTAGGGTGAGAGGGGTGGAGCCTATCGCAGCTGACATCGGGCAAGAGTCAGGGCCAACACAGAGAGACAGACAACCATTCACAGTCACATTCACACCTGTGGGCAATTTAGAGTGACCAGTTAACCTAACCCCAGTAAGTGCATGTCTTTGGACTGTGGGAGGAAGCCGGAGTACCCAGAGGAAACCCACGGAGACACGGGGAGAACATAAGGTGGAATCGAACGAACCCGGTCCCTCCAGATGTCATTTTCTGTGCGGCAGCAGTGCTAACCACCACGCCACCGTGCCGCCACCATTCGTATTTAATTCGCAAGTGGTTGACTCAGGTGGGAGGGACATCATTGTTACTCGCACCCTAGATTCTGTCCCGCTGGCCCTTATTAACATTTACACTCCTAAATTTGATTTCCAGAGTTTTTTTTAAGTATGTAATCTGAGCATTTAAGGTCGTTCTTGGGGGTGACTTTAACAACTGCCTCGACCCGGTGCTTGACAGATCCTCGTCTAATCCCGTCCCGCTATTACAGTCCACATCAGTTATAAATGAATTAGCGAGATCTTTAGATTTGATTAATGTTTGGCGCCATCTGCATCCTACAGCGAGGCAATACTCCTTTTTCTCTGCAGTTCACAAATCCTCCACAGGAGCTGGCCATTTTTTTTGTTGATTCAAACTTATTACCTCGAATTCGTAATTCTACTTTTCTGATCACACACCGCTGTCAGTCCAATTCAGTTTTGATATTCAGAGAGCTCAATACAATTGGAGAAATAATCCCTCCCTGAGCTTAGACAGCTCCTTCTGCAAATGTGTTTCTAATAAGATGCAGGATTTTGTGGCTTGGGTAGAGACATCTCTTCTCTCAAAAACCTCGTTATTGATAAGCAATTTTTGTCATTCCCCCAACTGCAATCTAAATTTGACTCGAACCCTATTCATTTTCCCATTATCTGCAGGTTAGGAGTTTTGCAAGACCACTTAGTTCAAGTTCAAATCAGCACATAATGCAACACATCCTCCTTATTAAAGCTCCCCCCTCCAGATGTCTTGTTTCGCAGTTCGTGGATGTTTTCACTGTAACTACATCATCCCTTCATATTAGAGATGCATAGGCCAAAGATATGGTAAAGATATCACAATCTCTGCTGAGCTTAAAGACTGTTCTAATAACACTAGACTGCAGCTAATCCAGTTTAGAGTGGTACATCGCCTGCACTGTTCTACAGTACGGTTAAGCAGAATATTCCCAAATCTTTCACCTGTCTGTGATAGATGTGGACACCCCACTGCCACCCTGGGACACCAGTTTTGGCTTTAACAGACTGCAGATGACCTCAGACTGTATGTACATGTATATATTTATGCACCTGTTTATTATTAATATTGTATTGTTTTTTTTAAACTCTTATTTTGGTGTTGTGGTTTATTCCGTGTGATGTTTGTGGTTGTCATATGGACTCATGAATGGATGAAGAGGAGCACTGAGATCCTTGTGCTGTAAATATTCATTTGTTTCGACTGGTGAAACTGACAAATCAAAGTGTTGTACGGAATCACATGTTCAAGATTCTCCTGCAGCCACTGCTGCCCTGTTAATTTGTTGTTGAAATAATAATAAAATGCAAAAACATAACTTTTCCTTCTTCCAAAGGCGTGAAGAAGAGGACGAGATCTGAAGAAGTTAACGCTTATACTTGTAGAAGTTATGTATGTTTGGCTTCATCTGGGTTATGATCAAAATCTGACAATTTACCAGATGAATTCATTAATTAAAATAAAGTTGAGTAAGAATGGAGTGGTGGAGACTGGGCAAAGCAGATATCACAACTTGGGGAATAGTGAGAAATAATACCATGAAGAGTGACAGAACAATCCAGGGCAAAGTGGGTGGATGAGCTAATATTTAAATGCAGCCTCTAAGAAAGTAGACAGAAAGTGGCAGGTCAGCACTGAAAGTAAAGGGGGGGCAGGATTACACGCTGCAGTCAAGTCTGATGGGAATAGCAGCTCTGATGAAACTGAAACACTAATATGGAAAATCCTTAAACAAAAGAGTTGTTTTCTTGGTGAGAATGTTTAGAAGTGCGCTGATGTCTTCACATTTGTGTAAAGCTTAAGGGTTGCAGTAGAAGGGACATTTATTCCCCGAGGTTGTCCTTAAGGAGAGCATTCTGACTCAGGCTGCAGTTTCAGCAGGGCATTTATGAAGCCTGGCCATGCCGGCAAAGCCTGGCAGGCTCTAATTAGGATGCTTAAACAAGTGAGGTAGAAATGTTCCCAAGTTCGTGCATTATACCAGCACCAGTGCAGCTCAACAAAGCACTGCAAAAATGATTGTCTGTGAGCATGTTCATGCTCTTTTGAGACAGGTTTTTGCCCCCACTGCTAATATGTAGCGTGGACTTAAAGAGATCTCTTGCACTCGTGTTAATAAACCGTCACTGCATGAATAAATGCAAACAGTAGATTTGTTTTCCCTCTGCAAGAGCTCATACTGTATGTCTCCCCCCAGCAAAACTGATGCAGTAGTTTTGATCCAAAACCAGAATTTGTATAAAAATTTGTACTCACTTTTAACTTGACTTCAGAAAAAAAAAAGTGCAGTTTTTATGTGCATCCATGTTTTTCTGGGCAGCCAGTCTGTCTGTGAGTATTCAGTGTGTCTGTGTGGTTTTTCATTCCCTCCCACCTGAGAGACGCGGCAACAGCAGGTGGTGTTTTAAAAAGTCTAATCAAAAGCAGAAAAACCTAAAAGTGGAATCTAAAAAAAAAGGCAGATGGGCAGTGTTGTGTTATCATTCGTCATGCTGCATCTGAGCCTGCAGAGTTCAAAGATTCTATTCTTAGCTGCTGGGTAAAGAAAGACACTTTCACAGGTGAAATTTAGGTATCTAATTATCAGTTTAGTACATTATTATTATTATTATGGGAAATAACTTAACAATCTGTGGGCTGTTTAAAAAATGTTATTAGTGCCTGAAGAAAGTCAAGTCGTGTTAACATTCGGTTAAGTGAAAGTCTTTCACTTGTTTTTGAGATGAAATGTTAATTATACTATATCAATGTCATTTAAGCATCTTGCTCTTGTCTTATTAATTAATATAAAAGATCATAAAATTTTAATATATAGTAAAGTTTATGCCAAGTATCACTGTTCTTTTCTGCTCTCATCCACTGGTTAAAGAGAGAAGCTTATAAAGGAATAATGGTTCGAAGAGCTCCGCTGCAGACATCGCATCAAGTTTTATTGTCCGCTGAAGTCATCTGTACTCAGGGGAGCCACAGTCACAGCAATATACTTTAGCTATCATAAATCAAAGGCATATTTCAATAGATTGAAATATGCTTGTGTGCATATGTAATCTGTAATATGCAGCCAGGCTTCCTGCATGAGGCTCCTGGTTGCAGCACTTTGGATCTTCCTTCTTGTCAGCTTGAATTATATAAACCTTTTTCCTACATTGATTCAATCATTTTCCGCCTGTCTGGCTTGAATGTATTTGGCTCTGGAGAGGGTTTTTTTAATCAACCCTCACCGCTCAGACTTGGTGACGAATCCTCATCTCAAAATTACAGGTACGTTTCGGTAAAGGCTCGGGCAGAAGATCCCCTCGTGGCTGTGAATGCGAACATCTGGATTGTCCCACGTCTTTTGTTTTTCGCATTAACGCAGTTCAACACCAGCTTTGCTGTCCATGAACATAAATCAACTGCTTTTCTTATTTCATTAGAGAGTATCAGGTCACAGCTGTCTTCCATCTGTTCCTCTGAGAATGAGCTCCATTTAAAAACTAAATACCAGGACAGCTACTCGCAGAGTCGCCTTTGAAGCGTTTAAAGCTGGAATGACTCAGGCTTTTGGCTCCACTGTAAGCATCAGGGAAGAATCGTGGTGATTTATTTACCGGTTTGTTGACGCGTGAAAGCATCAAGCACCAGAGACCTTGGCAGCTGAGTGCAGCTTTTGAATTTGTGTTCTTCATTTCTAATTGATTAATTATAAACTCGCAGAGACTCATGCTTTGCACCTTTTGAGTTACTTTGGAGGCCTAAAGCATTCTGCTGGATCATTGCAGTGATGATTTGGATTATTTTTCTGATTTGCATCCACACCTATGGCTGATTTAGAATCAACAGTTAACCTAAATGTGGGAGAAAGCTCCATGAGTGTTATAATCGGGTAAGTTCATCTTTAGAAAAAGGTAATCCTGCCCCAGAATAGAGTTAATTGTAACCATTTCTTATGGAATGCCAATATATTTTTGATAGAAACTAAAATAGGACATAATGATGTATCTTTGCAAGGTTTAACTTTAAGACTTAACCACACTCTCTGACCCAACTTTGAGGACCTTTTATTTTTAATCTGCTGAGGGTACCCATAATTCTTTTGATGATTTATAATACCCATCCAGTATTGATTAAATGGCAATAAAAAAAATCTGTGGGATCTGTGAGAAGATGTGAAATACTGATCTCCCTGAAAGACCAAAATCAATGAGTGGAGCAAGTCCAGGTGGCAGTGCTGCAGGTCTGCATGAAGGACCCACAAATGTGTTTTTGCCAGTTGCATAGATAACCCATATAGACCATCATCTGCAAATGTCAAAAGCATGGGCTCTTCACTCAGATTCTATATAATCAGGGGTAACGGTACTTTAGTGGATTACCAGAAGGGGTTAATCTGAAAATGAGGCATAACATTTTATTTTCCTCTCATCTAACACCGTTATCATGTAATATAATCAGTTTTGGACATGGTGATTAGCTTCAAGAGAAACCTTGCTCCTTGGATGAATACTTACCCGGGTTCTTGTCTGTGGAAAGTAAAGAGCACGTCCCTGAATTCAAGCCTGTGGAGAGACAGTGAGTCCCTGCCTGACCCGACCTGTGTTAACGCCTGTGAACGCGATATTCAGTTACTCAGCTTCCTAGAAATGTTAGTTTTGATATGTAAATAAGAAACAGATACCCCTCCCTGACACTGTGTCTGCAGGAGGAAAAGGGAGTTTTTCCTTCCCACTGTCTCCGAGTGCTTGCTCATAGGGGGTCGTTTTGACTGCTGGGTTTTCTTTGTAATTATCGTAGGGTGTTTACCTTTCAATATAAAGTACCTTGAGGCACTTGTCTTGATTTGAAGCTATATACATAAAACTGAATTGAATTGATTATCACTGCCTCAAATGCAAGATGTCAGCTAGCACACAGAACAATATGAATTTCCCTTTTGGCCAATGAGCATTCATAACTTTTGGTGCTGTGCCATTTATGGATAAATAAGCTTAATATTTGGACATAGCTGCCCAGGGAAATTAATTCAGTAAATCTCAAAGGGGAACCAAAGACACATTTTAATCCTCCATTCTTCTGTTATTCCTTTTTCCTCCTTTCTTCTTTAGGTAGTGGGACAGGGAAACAGTGCAGGATGTGGGTGCCTTGTGTTTAAATATCTTGTGATCAGTGTTTTGGAAATGAGAAATAGGCCAAATTGATATCTGACTGAGTCAATTTAAACAGCAAGGCTCGTCAACAGTCAGCGCTTGTCTGTGCTCAGTCAAGCACTGACTGCTGGCATTGTCTGTGAATGAACAAGCCGTGAGATGAGCTCTTGGGGCTGTATGTTGGTCCTGCCATGTTAGTTTATTAATAAAGGTTCAAAATTTGTGAGAAGCCTATATTACCTTGGTGCATTATTTTCTCTCTCCTGCTTGAGTTTCTCGTGACAGTCAAGTTTCTCTTTCTTTGCAGACAAAAGGATCAATATGTGTGCATTGGGAGGCTGAACGTGTGATGGTGGCATAACTCACCCTAAGCTTAGCTTGAGGCAGCAAAAGCAATTAGTTCAGTTTAGAAAAGGAACATGATTTTGGAGAAGATACAGTGGATCCTTTCAAGTTTCAAACCTTTTGAACATGTTCTGTTTTTCTTTATGTGAGGTTGCCATGATGACAAATCCTAACCCCAATATGCCAAAAAAAGAAGAATCTGTTCAAATTCGAGGCTGAAGGAGTCAAAACAATCGTTTTTAATATTTTAACAATCCAGAATGATGCAACAAATATATTTCTCTCAGGGTCCACAGGGTCTGACACTTAAACTCCATTCCTCTCCTTGGTTTGTTCTCCACAACCTCCTCTCAAAATGCTGATTCACTGCACACAGGTTTGATGTTGGAAACACTCCTCTGACTGCTCTCAACTGACCTCCCTGCACACCATCAGGTCTCAGTGACGGGCTGGCCTCTGCTTGCAACAATGGCCTGCCACTCTCCGGGGACAAGTCTGAGGGAAACACTGGTAAGTAAAACAGATAAGTTCATTAAGCACTCAGGTTAAGCAGCCTGAGCAGTGCTGCTAACAATGGGGTGCACACACACACGCGCACACACACACACACACACACAGCCTTTATTGTAAGGATATTAAAAATAGTGCTAATGTTGTATTTAGCACTAATACATAATATAAGCACTTTTGTCACTTTATTTTGAATTGTGATAAATACTAAATGTGCCATTTACTGAGCAGATTCCCTCCTTTGACTTATGTAAGATTCCCATGAGGTATTTTAATTGGGATTTCTACTTAATAGGACTGCTTTAAAATATTCTTTCATCGTTTAATAATTTCCCCCGTCTTCCATTATGAATAAATGATTCGATAGAAATAGTTGAAACATTGCAGGGGTGCAAGTTGAAGTGTTATGTAACATTTCAACAATCTCAACACAAGTCAAAACACAGCTAGCAGAGCGGGAAAGAAGCAACATCAGCATCATTAGAGGCAAATGTCAGAAGAATATCTGTAGGCACCCACACACACATTCACATGCATCCCGTTAACAGCCCACACACACATTAAATCCAGTTGCTATTTTTCAGTGTAGTAAATTAGCAAAATTTAGATCTACAGTATCTACAGTTCTGGACGGCTCGCTCCTCCCTGCTAATATGGGGCTAAAAAACTCTAAAAAAAATTCTAAAAGAAACGACAACATGTAACTGTTAATTGGATAAAATGAGGTCCAGTCTATTTTAACAACCTGATATCAACTGGATTTACTGCAGCTCTGTAAGGCTCCCAGCTGCTTCATAAATCACTGATAATGTAAATAGTAAAGCTGAGGTCTAAGGTTACACAAAAATAGTCACCCACAGCTGGTTGTCCGACCTACACATTTTTGTGGCGACATTACACAGGTGCAACATGTAGACAGCAGTCTGCTAACCTGTGTGTAGGCTTGACAACAAGAGCAACATGACAAACTAACACAATCAAACTCGTTAGAATGAGCCAACAAATACAGAGCAAAGGGAAACACGGGGACGTGCAGGAGAAACACTAATAAATTAACAACACAGAAACAAAAGCCAACAGATCAACAGTTCACTAAATGATTCAAGTTCATTCAGATTAATTGATTCTAAAAATAACTACGTATCTAAATCAAGAGCCAAATAAATTAAAAAGAGTCTGCCCAGGGTAAATAATCCTGGCCCAGTCTCCTCAGCCTTACGCTGTGCCACATACTGTTCAGCTTTTTGACCCGCTCCTGACCAGATGACCTCAGCAGCAGCTTGGACCCAGCACCACTGTGGATAATTTAAAAGTGCTGAATACGCAAAAGTCCATTAAATTCACACACTACAAAGAGTACAGAATGGCTCCATTAAATGCTAAATAAACCATATTATCTCTTATAAAATAAAAGATAATCTGTCTTGCTAAGTGATCGTGCACGGCAGTGCTGCCATTACACTGCCTTTCAGGATCGTTTCACGCTGTGGTGGTTAAGTCAGGGTTTGATGCTGATGAGTTACAGCGCTTCAATAGGATCTGTTGTATCCTCTGACTCATCGCCATGGCGCTGCTGATCCTCTTCTCCGAATATATGCAGGATCTTAGCGAGGAGACAAGCTGCACTGCATGATAGGCTGGCACAGTCACTACTCACTTCCCCATAAAGACCATTAGCTCAACATTGCTCTGACACCAGGATTACGCTGGCGCTGAATATTTGACAGTAGAAATATCAACATGTGTCATGAAACCAAATCTGTGAATACTGCAGTCAGAGTTTACTGCAGCAGATTTACTGTTGGAAAACCCAGAGCTGCTGCTGCTTTATATATTAATAATCTTTCTCCTCGGCCTGTGCACAGAACGAATTTTCCCTCAAATTTTAACCATTTTTTTCCCTCCATTGTTCAGATTCACGGAGGTTGTGCATATCACTTCAGCTATTACTCTGAAATCTTCTACTGGTGATAATGAAGGGTTCTGTTGTGGCTTGACTGAACAGAAGGATTCAATAAAGGCTCGCCGTGTGCAGCAGTTGGACTTTTGGACAAAAACCACCAGCAAAGCTTTCTCTGATCTATTCCCTGCCGGGCAGCTTCTTCACTCTTGGTATTACAAAGCCATTCAATTACTTTCACCACATTTAATGCCTGCAGTCTTAGCTGAAAAGCAGCATTCCAGCGTCCAGTTACAAGAGAAATAAGGCTGTCTTAAATAATATTATTGTGCTGCACCCCTGCAAACAAGCACGCCAACATTAATTTCAGTCAACACACTTGTCATGCTCCCTCCGTCCTCCTGTGTGTTCCTGCCATTTTCTCTCTGCCTCTCTCCTCCGGCTCCTGTCTGTGTTTCTGCTGTTGTTCTAACCCCAGTACTTACCCACAACTTAAGCCGGTAGTGGCCCAGTCAGTCTTTGCTGGATCGTTGATTGAACCACAGTCAGTGGTGCCGGCTCCCTGCTGTGATTACTTCTGTTCTGCTCCGCTCTTGTTATTGCTCTACTTGCCTTGCTGTTTTCCTGTCGTGTCGATTTTCTGGAGAATTGGAGCCGGAGAGGCTTAGAGAAATCTGTGGATTAACCCTTGTTGACTGAAACAACAATTCTTTACTGGAGCTTCTGTGTATGATCTGTTTGAACTGTGTGTCCTACCTGTTTGATGGCCTTGACAGAGCGACCCAGCCAAGGAATGGACTCAGCGGACTCTGAGCCCTCACCATTCAGGAAGAGACGCCGGAAAGGCATGAGAATATGCTCCGCCACATCTCCAGTGACCAGGGAGCGATAAATCAGAAACTAGCCATATGGAAAGATGTGATCAGATGATCTGTATCAATGACCAACATTAGTTCTCTGCCATCTCCTCGGCCTCAGACTCAGTCCCAGTCTGTGACATCATGTCCTTTCCTGATCTTCCAGAAAGGCCCCATGGCATATGCCAAGATAGCGTTGAATCTGCTGCAAAGGAGAGCATTAAGTTGGAGCCAGGCAATATCGAAATCTCACCCCAATCTTTCTTTCCTGGCCTTCATTTTAAAGTTTGAACATGTGATAGATAAAGCTGCAAATCCAGATATCACAACTCACAAGTTTTTCAATCTGAAATGCGGTAAGAGAAGTTTTTAAAATTTTAGCACAGGGGTCTGCAACATGCGGCTCCAGAGCTGCATGCGGCTCTTTCATCCTTACACAGTTGTTAACACATTAGGAATACAGATGAGTGAATGATTCATTTCCAACTATACTGGCCACTCGTAAGCTAGTAAGACATTAAAGTTAAATACAACTATCTAGTTATGAAGCTTAACTTTAACCTCAGCCAAACCGATTTGCACAGGAACAAATAAAACACTGAATTAAACCTAAGTGAATTATATGTGTTGACTTCCACTAAGAGTCGAAAGTTAGCAAGAGCTTAAATCAGCCAGTTATAGAGCAGGGAGCCGGACATTTCTTAAACTGTTACAATTACGCAATTGAGCACGATTTTGAGGTTTACATGTCTACATGAGGTTTACATGTTTACATTTTCACCTGAAAATGTCTCAAAAGTTTATTTTGTGTCACAGAAACAGTTATATTTCTAACTTTTTTGCCACTCCGCTGATGTGCAGATTGATACTGAAATATCGATACTTTCGATACCAGACCTTCATGCTTTAAAATCGATTCTCAAATCCAACTATCAATACTTTCAACAGAGGTACCTTGAGATATATAAATCAGAGTGATGTCTTGTGTTCTTTATGAAGCCAAGATTTGAATTACACCATTTCTTTTTAGATTTAACAGACACATTAAGTGTTTTTGCACAAAGTATCGATATCAGATCGGTATCGCCGATACCAAATCGAATTTTACTCAGTAATGGATCGGAAAGGAAATCTGTGCTATCGAACATCACTACTCTCCGCTGCTACTGCTGCGTTTGAGTCTTGCTGCGAAATTTCAGTCAAAAACTCACCACTAAAGAAATCAGCTTTCCATGCCAGAATTTTAAAATCCATTTTTAAATTTTTAATCAGAAAATGAAGATCGAGAAATGGTTCTTTTTCCGTTTTTTGTTTTCCAACTGTGTTGCGAAAATCGGGAAACAGATTGTTTTACAATTTTCGTTTTCTGATTCCTAAACAGAAATCTGTTGGCCGCAAAATAAACAGCAGTGCGTTGATCCCCCTTCTGAATGAAGAAAAACTTTGGCCATGGCTGAATGATTCTACTGTGGCCAGAAAGGACATTTTATTGATGCCTGTCAGATTGAACCAAAAAAATGGAGCCTACCCGGTAAGTCAGGGGAAAATAACTGATGTTAATGACTCCTCCCTACCCAGACTTTCTGTGCCAGCTAGAATGAACTCAATCAACTTAACACGTTCAGTCCAGGCTCTAACTGATTCCAGTGCTGAATAAAACTTTATTGATCATTTTCTGCCTCAAGATTTATATTTTCCCTGATGACATCTCACCTAGCACTCACCCTGCCTTGCTAACCCTCTCTGAAAATCACGCTGAGTAGCTTCTGCCTGTTTGAAGGACAAGACTAAAGCACAAGTCACTTTACCCCTGCACTGACTTTTGTAGGTTAAACAAGATGACTGTCAAAAATAAGTATCTGCTGCCTTTACTTTGAGCCATCGTCTTCTTCTTGGAAATCCACAACACTTACCATTTGGTGATGAAGGAGGGGGATGAGTGGAAGATGGCCTTCAACACCCACATAGGTCATTGTGAGGATTTGCTAAGGACTGTATATCTTGACTATATCTTTATCTTCTCTTTCATATTGGAGAAAGAGCAGGTGAGAGCAGATCTGCTAAGGTGCAGGCAGTACTTCATCATCTTTCTGCAGATAAATTTTATGCTGTTTTTAACATTGAAGATGCTTTTCTTTCTGAACAAAGATGTCAATTTCATGGCACATTCTTTTAATAATCACTGCTTATCTGTTTCAAACAAAGTGGCTCCTTTTAAAATGAGAAATGCCCCGGGGCAAACATCAGCCCTCCCCCTTTCTCTTCAGCCCCAGCCTCAGAGAGCTGATATTCCTTAATACTCTCATCAGTTTGGTTGATAAAATGAAACTATCCTCCTGCCCACTTGACATTTAACTCGCCTCAATGTTCAAAGAGGTGTTTCGAATCATTCGACCGTGTGTTCATAAGATAATTAATAATTCTTTGACTTCTGGCTATGTCCCTACATATTTTAATCAGCCTGTTATTCACCCTCTTTAAAAAAAAAAAAGCCCATCACTGATCCTTTCTTCCTTCAGAATTTTAGGCCAGAAAAAGTGGTGACCAACCAGTTAACAGAAGTTTGAACAGTTCACAACAGTTATATTTATGTTTTCTATAATTTTCTATTGTGAATAAAAATGTGTTGTTAGAGCCATAATTTTATTTACATTTTATACAAGTTGGGACTCTGTATAAAATGTAAATAAAATTATGGCTCTCACAACACATTTTTATTCACAATAGA
>VOQJ01002075.1:31021-53488 GCA_015052665.1 Apistogramma diplotaenia | reverse complement strand
CCATTTATGGATTTAAATCCCCAGGATCAGAGTGTTCCTCTTAAAACACCCTTGAGTTGAATTCCCGATGACATTTACATCTGGTGATTGCTATTTTAGATAGGCACAGCAGCTAGCACGCCATTTAGATGTCATTGGGATAGTAGGTAGCATTTCAGCTGAAATTTCCTTTCGCCTCCTCGAGATAGAGTTGAGAAAATATGAGCTTCACTAAAGCTGCCTGGCAATGTGACATTGCCATTACGGGTGGTGTTGTGACAGTGGGGAGATTGGTGCAAATGAGAGCATGCATATGTGAGACTTGATCGTGCACATGTGGATTTGGGCCCTGTTCAAACAGCGTGAGCTTCTGTGTGCACGTGTTTGCATGTTGTAGCAGGTGTTTTTGTGATCGCACATGTTTATCTGCGTTTACACGTTGGTGTCGAGACTAATCATTCTTGTTCCGTGTTCACATGCCCATCACTGTCACACAAATGGAAATGTCACAGTTTTCTAGTCATGGTGAGACACAGTTTTTGGTATTTTATTACCAAAATTGATGTGCACCTATGAATCAAATGCCATCCTGATGTAAAATGTGTCAGTTTAAGCAATTCAGTTGTTTCTTGGCCTGAATTCTGTGCAGGTCAGAGATGAAAGGAACCAAATGCAGTATGTCAGTGAAAGGGTGAAGTTCAAAATCCTGAATCAACAATCTGAAGCTACATACAAGTTGGCAGCAAAGTAAGTGAGGAACAAGTAAAAGACAAAATTGTGAATTCAGGCAGAAAGTTACAGGTAAGGAAAACTGAAATGTGCAAAATTCAACAAGAAAATCAAACAAAAAGAAAAATGCCTGGAAAGTGACTATTTGGAGAACCAGGTATCTTCTGAAAATAATTGAATGGTTGAACATACTGAACAGAGCGAGTAATCACAAAAGACGGGACATGAAACAGACTGGCAGCGGAATGAATGAAATGACCCAGAAGGATCTGCATGACAGCCATCAAAAGAGCTGATTTGGATTCACCAAATGTAAAGAAAAGGTGCTTCAGTGTTTTAATTACCTCCTTTAGCAAAGGATCACTGAATATATGAAAAGCAAAGCACCATCTGCAGCCTAACGCCATCATTAACCTAACTCGTTACATGTGAAGAAACATAGATCATCATGTAAATTACCGCTGACTACTGTGCAGAGATGTTTTTGAACAGAAACCAACAGGCAATCAATGAAGGTAACAGTAGTTAAATAAAAAAATCAGCATAAAATGAAGTTACTGCCTGATAATTGGCCAGATTTAAATGATCAAAGTAAAGTGTTTGTGGTCCTCTTTTCCTACGTCCCTTTGAATTCTCCATTGCCGCCACCTCATAGTTTTCCTAAGAGGTCAAGGAAAAGGTTTGGAAAGAAGTTGCTTTTTTGGACTATTAGACGTCAACCAGGCAAAACAAGGCGATGGCCACAGGATACTGTAACCAAGTCACACACTCTCTCCTCAGCATCAAAATTCCTGAGTTTTTAAACCTTCAAATCCACATCAGACCAGCTGCAAATCTCTGGACCAGTCTCTATATCACTAACCATGATGAATGCACAAAGATGCATCATGGTTATGGTGTTGATGACAATACGTTATACAGGGACTGCGAGGTGTCATAAGCAGTGTTTACACACACCGTGTACAGAAGACCGTCTCTCACAAACATCAGGTTTTCAGATGAAACCATCAGTTTGACAGCGTTTCCTAAATCCAGCAAATGATGGACGAGCACCCAGAGGATCAACCCAATAAATTAACAGAACAGCAGTCTAATCATGTTAGCAACACCCACAGACATCTGGTAAACACTTCAGCTGGAACCATGCAAATGAACTCTGGCATAATGGTCGCCCAATTATGGATTTAACTGATGGGGGGAGGCAGAGGGGGTGGTTTGTGACTGAGATGCCGTGTATATAAATGTTTGTTCTTTTAAATAAAAAAACATATTGCATGTGTTTTTGTGTGTGGATGTGCAATGACTGCTTGCATGTACACTAAGGAGGTGTTTGTGTGTTTTCATTTGTGCTTAATTTTCTTGTCTACGGCTCATTCTGTTTTTTTTCTCCATTTAGATTACATTTTTTTCATTCACTTGTTTATGCAAATACACATTACACACGTACGTGTGTGTGTGTGTGTGTGTTGAAATGTTTGTTTTTTTCCAGAAATATTCAGAGAGGACCTTTTGTGCATCCCCCCCCCCCCCCCGCAGACTTCCCCATCTCTGTCTGACAGCGTGACAAATTTACATTACGGAGCTCACCTGTTGACATGCAGGGGCCATGAAAGATAACTATCAATATTGCCATGGTAACTGTAGCCCCGCTGTTACCAGAGACCTACAATGCCAGGATGGTGTGTGTGTGTGTGTGTGTGTGTGTCTGTGTGAGAGAGAGAGATGGAGTTTGGGGGGGGGAGGTTGCTGTTGCTTACAGGGGTTGGATGTTCTTTTCCAGAGGTATAGTCTGCGACACAGCAGGTAGGTGACAGGGATTACAGCCGCAGCCAGAGGTAAATAATATGACCATGCTGCTCGTCCCTGTGCAGAAAAGCCTCTATATTTCTGAGTGGTTGCCTTGGCAACTAGGAGCAGAGACTGGCCCTAATTTTGTGTTGGACTCCCTGAGACAGATGAGCTGTTCAGCATTTTGAGGAAGGTTCTTCTTGAATTTTTTAAGTAAAAGATAGTGAGCGGTACAGATTTCGTTTTCTGTGGATATTATATCTCTACTGCTGTTGTGTGAACACACTGTAGTACATATGTAATATGCATGATGCCAAAGTCCTTCTGGAAGTAAGTCTTGCCAACTCCGCAGGCATTTGAAACTAATCCCTTAACTAAATGCAGTTTAGCGTTACTTCGATTTTAATGGCAACTTGAACAGAAACCTCCAGTCATATCTGCTAAAGAATGCTTCACATTTCCCAAAATAAGGTTCTAAAAGCTTTTTTCCCAGTAGTTTATACTTGTGAAATGTTGTGCATTTAGAGTATAACCTTTCTGCTTCATTTACAGCATATCCCAGTTCTGACATGATTAGCACTTCAGGTAAATACCCTGCTAATTGATGTTAGAGGTACAGAAAGCCAAGAAAACAAATACATTTGCCTGCGTATTTATAGTGACGTTAGCTATGTGCTTGCATCTGTGCAAGAGCATGACTGTCCAATATGTTTCCAACCTCATAAAACAAATGACAAAACAAATGGCTCGTTTTGGGGAGTGGCAGGACAACCATCATCAGGGTTCATTTACTCAGAGCTCGGCAGTCGTGCTTAAGCTAGATGGTTCTTGAATTCAGTGCAGTTTTATTTATATTGCACCAGATCACAAAAACAGTTGCATCAAACCAGTTTCTGTTGCACAATATTGGAGAGAGAACCTCAACAATCAGTTGCGCTTGGTGATGGTGGAGTGGACGAACTCCCTGTTAACAGGAAGAATAGTGACGTGAACCAGACTCAGGTGGGAGAAAGAAAAGACAAGCATAGAGAGGCCATGAAACTATGGGAGAGTAGACAAGTTAATAATGTGGTGGCATTTCAAAGCATAAAGAGTAGAAAAATACAGATTACATGCAGTTATTCTACTCACTGCTGCATTTCTGCTTTTTGATTGAATGATGCGTTTTTCCCAGTTTAAGTAATTTTTGCTATCCAGTGCTTATTGGCTTCTGTTGCGTTTCCATGTGAATACATTACAGATAATTTAGGCTCAACTCCAACCAAACTGGAACTGCATAAAAATGCTAAATAAATGGATGGTAAAGGACACACCTGCGCAGATCATATTCCAGATGTGTCATACAGACATAAAATAAATCATTGTAGGGAGGTTGGGATGTGCCAAATAAAATCATTGCTTTTTCAGTAGCCATAAATGTTTTCAACACATAATGGCACATGAAAACGTGATAATGGTGTATTCTTAAAGCACCAACATCACGCTGCTTCGGCACACTGCTGAATTATAGCTTGCTTTTGCCAATGCTAGGATGTACAGTACTCTTCTTCATGTTTTCTACCATTAATTCTTGAGTTTTGCCCTTTGAAGGCAGAATCAACACATGACAGATGGGCATCTTTGTACCAGAGTGAAACAAAGTGATTAAATCAATCAAAACTGTCCAATGAGCCCATTCGATGTCTCAAATCCCACATTTATATGCTTCACACACTATTTTGAAAGGCTGAATGGAAAGCTATATGCTGAACTCATGTCAGTGTTAAAATGTTGTTTTGGCATGCTGTATGCTCTCTCAATGTAGAAGATGAAGATGATGCACACAGCAGTTTCCAGTTAGTCAGTGAGGGAGGTTGTCAGCGCCAATGATAATTCCAACACTAGTAACAGATTTTTTTTCTGGTCAGGCTTTAATGGTACATGTGTAATTTTTTGGGGGGTGTTTGTGTGTTAAATTGCCATCTGTAATGTAGAAGATTTGTGGTCAGAGGCTCAGCAGATTGTATATGTTCATAAAATGCGTCATCTAAAATGTGAGAATTTCTGAAAAGTGCACAAATTGCCATGTTTGGTTTTTAAACAGCACCTGGTCTAAATGCATGTGGAGCGGTACAAGTTTACAAAGTGGAGCATCTGAATTGAAACAGTTATTCTGATTCTCATATGTGTTTCCCTCAGATGTTGCACAGAAAACAGACATTGTTTTGCAGCACCTCACATGATGGCTGTAAAACAACATGTGATGGTATAACAGAGATTGTCACTGTTTTTCATTTGTCTTACTAAAGGAGTGAGAACACAACAAAATCAAATGTACAGGTGTTTTTCCATATGTAAACACAATGTGAATACATCACCACACCATGCTATGTTTGTGCCGGGTTTGCCACGTGCACAGGTTTGTCAATTCAATTCAATTTTATTTTTACGGCGCCAAATCACAACAAACAGTCACCTCAAGGTGCTTTGTATTGTAAGGTAAAGACCCTCCAATAATTACAGAGAAAACCCAGTAGTCAAAACGACCCCCTATGAGCAAGCACTTGGTGACAGTGGGAAGGAAAAACTCCCTTTTAGCAGGAAGAAACCTCCAGCAGAACCAGGCTCAGGGAGGGGCAGCCATCTGCTGTGACCGGTTGGGGCTGTCCTCAATAGGAGTTATAGTATATTCCCAAAAGTATTCACTCACCCATCTGAATCATTGAATTCAAGTGTTCCGATCAATTCACAAGCACCTCGCCATGCAGAGTGCTTGTACAGCATTTGTGAAAAAATGGGTTGCTCTCAGTAAACTCCAGCATGCTACCGTGACAGGATGCCACCTGTGTAACAAGTCCAATTGTGAAATTTCCTCCCTACTAAATATTCCACAGTCAATCGTTAGTGGTATTATCACAAAGTGGAAGCAATTGGAAGCAACAGCAACTAAGCCATGAAGAGGAAGGCCACATAAAATCACAGAGCGTGGTCAGTGGATGCTGAGCCACATAGTAAACAAAGCAGTGGAGGCGTGTTCTCTGATGGATGAGTCTGGGTTTGGCAGTACTTGTCTGACTGTATTGTAAAGTGTAAAGTTTGGTGGAGGGAGGGATTACGGTGTGGGGGTGGCCCCTTCCTGTTCCAACATGACTGCACACCAGTGCATAAAGCAGGTCCATAATGACCTGGATGGGAAATTTGGTGTAGAAGAACGAGTCCTGACCTCAACCTGAAAGGACACCTTTTGGGGTGAATTGTAGCAGAGACTAAGAGCCAGGCCTTCTTGTCCAACATCAGTGTCTGACCTCACAAATGTGTTTCTGGAAGACTAGTCAAAAATTCCCACAAACACTCCTGAACTTTGTGGAAAGTCTTCTCAGAAGAGTCAGAGCTGTTAAAGGGAGGGCCAACATATATGGATTAAGACTCAAGTTCATACACATGGGAAAGCAGATGAGCAAATACTTTTGGCAATATAGGCAATCACTGAAAAAAGCAAACTAAAACGATGTAGGTCTAATTTAGAAGAGTCAATATATTGCAGAGATGATAATGCATCTCATCTCCCACACGCAGTAGTTAATTTTCTTTATAGTCATTAACAAATGACCTTTGAAAGCTCTGTGGTGGAAGTGAGTCATTTTCTTAGTTCATCATTTCAATTCCCAAAATGTGTGTTTTGTGTACTTTTACCAGAGCCGTTTCATGCCACATTCTTTTTACACTCCACACATGGTCAGGAAACAAATACAGTCGAGTTCTGACAACGACAGTGTGGCAACAGCAACAACAAACCAGTCGGGAACATTAATAACATCTTTCACTTTCTGTCTCTCTTTCCTGGCTCAATATCTTTCTGTCCTTTTTCAGCATCTTTCACTCGGTCTCACTGTCATGTGGTGGACAATAAATCAATAGAGCATCACTGAAGGAGACGTCTGTGGGAAAGTGAGGAAATAGGAGACCTCAGGGTTGAGAGAGGAAAGAGGCCAGGCTGTTGGATTGTCAAATGAAGTCTGTCCCTCTCGTTTTCTCCCGCTAGGTTACCGTGTTCATGTGTGTCTATCAGTGTGTGTGTGTGTGTGTGTCAGGGTGAGCAATAAATGGTCTCAATAAGAGATGAGATAAAAATGTTTACTGCTGTGTGTGTGTGTGTGACAGAGAGAGAGACCTTCTGTGGTACAAACATGAGCCAAAACTGTCAAACTGAGAGATGACTTCAAAATTTTACTGCTGCATCTGTGTGTGTGTGTGTGTGTGTGTGTGTTTGTGTGTGTGTACTGGTATATCTGTATTTGTGAGGGCCATTGAGTTTTACACAATCAGAGAGGACATTTGTGGAGTGTGAGGACATTTTATGCCAGTTCTTATTTTGGAGCTGAGTTTCAAGGTGGTGTTTGAGGATCAAGACTTGATTTCAGGGTTCCGGTTGTAATTATGCCCCCGTTAGAGCTACTGTGAGGGAAGGCACGCTACTTTGGAACATTTGTTTGAAAGAAATATTAGTTTGATAGATAAATTGAAAGAATTATTGCATGCACATCCATACGTGACTCGTGTCCATTCAACTGATATGCCTTTCTCTGCTTTTTTTTTTTCTTTTTAATGGAAGGTGGGCTTCATTCATAATGTATCATGGAGACGAGTGCATATAAAACATTACCAGACTCCATCAAATTCCAGACAGTAAACTGTCTGGCAACTGTCCCACTAGCACTGCCCAAGGCAGCCTGACACACACACATCCATGCGCATGCATGTGAGCAAACTCACATGTGAGTAAACCAAAGCACTCCTATTCAAATATTGATCTGCAGCCTTCTGCTTTCAATTCAGCCTCACTTATGAAATTCTCTTACAAATCTACTTCAAAGACAGCAAGTGGCTGAGGGTGGGGGTCTGCAGCAAGACTGGACAAATTATACTGCTTGAAATATGGGTTGGTGCCGCATGTGCAGGTTCTTCCATTCATTTTACTTAGCATTTATAAGCAGACCAGCCCTCCTAATTCAACAAAACTTTTCATGACCACCTCTGTTTTAAACGATTTGTCTGATCGCACACTCAATGTGACTGTGAAATGAGACGTGGGGTGTCTAAAGATTAGGGCAGCAGCTTTTCTCCATCTTTCAAAAAAGAAAAATGCACAAGTCAAAATCAATGCATCACCACGGTGTGTGTGGTTTTTGGTAAAATAATAAAATAAAGGTCATTGTATTTCATAGTACTGACTGCAGTTCTTAGGCTTAAAAATCCTTCTCTTTTGTAAAAAAAAAAACCCCAAAAAAACCCACTAATGTTTGAATAGTGTGTCAGTGTGTTTTTTAAATTATGTTTAAGTTGTCAAACCACTCTTAGCATGACTAACGGCTACAACTGCATGCAGTTTAAGCAGTTTACTCTAATGCTAAGGTGATCTGGCTCTTCCCAGTAACCTATAAAAGCTTCCATTTCTTTATCTTCTATGGATTATCAAACAATTACTAGGCTAACTTTTGGACTAGAAAATATAAGCCATAAGCCTCACTTTTCAGGATAATCTTGTTGATAAAACCACCATGCACATCCAGGAATGGCCCCATGAAACTGAAAAAGGTCAACCTCAGCTGATCTTTCTTTCAAGAGCATCTTCTCATGCACCTTTCGATCAGTTTCAGTATTGCTACCATTTTTAGTTCCATGGAAGTCCAGCTCTTTCTCTCTGCACTTAATCCTTTATAATGTTTAGTACTTCTCCAGTGTATCAAAATGGTGATCCTTCCACTGGATTTTCATTTTGAAGAAGATAATGCCACAGGTAGGCCAATCTCACATACAGGCCAGGTGGTGAGCAATGTCTTGTCTTGTGAATACAACTCTAATTTCTGTGACTGCAAGCTCTTCCCTTCTGTGTGGACAGAAATTCAAGCTTGTGGGTACGAGTAAAAAAAATGTTGAAATGACATCACGGGGCGGAGTAGTCGATCCGCGATTGTACCAAATCGATCTGCGATTGCACCGAACACAGCATGCTCCAAATTCAAAGATGAGAGAAGACAGTGGATCGGCAATCACAGACCGATTACTCCGCTTTACACTTTTCTTCTCGTACCCACAAGCTTGAATTCGTGTCCACACAGAAGGGAAAAGTTCGTAGTCACAGAAATTAGAGTTGTATTCACAAGACTTTGCACTCGCAGCTTTTAGATTCATACTCATAAGAACAATCCTAATCTGCACAATTTCTCAGAGTCACAAATACTTCAGCAGAGTTTTGCATACAAGTTAGTGACATATAAATACGAATATTATAATTGTGCAAACATCTTTTTGACAGCTATCTTACTCCATATGCTTGCAAATGATTGCATGCATCACAGTTCAGCTGTTTTCTGCAACAAACCACAAGAGAAGAGGAACGATGTGTAATCAGTCCGTGTACTTGGCTATTTCGTTAGTATATCAATCACAATCCTTTTTGTGATGAAAATTTTTGTCATCAAAGGCACTTGCAGACACGATATTGGCAAAAAAAAATTTGGATTAACCATCTGTCGTTCATCAAATCAGCAGCTCCTCGTAGGACCTTTAGCGATCTCAATCAACTGTGATCCCAATGCAAGCAAACAGATGTCAATTGAATCTCATTAGTGTTCTACTGGAAGTAATACCTTCAATCTAAATAACCTCCCAAAAAAAGAAGAATCAAGAATAATGAACCTGCAGAGTTATGTGTTCTTAAGCAGTCTTAATTATTTCTACATCAGCATGCACACACCATTGGAGCTAGTGCTCCTCATACTGCTGTGCAGACAAACATGGACTTTACATACAGGCCATTATTTAATCAATATAGTCAGGCACAAGCAGCAGAGACAAATGCATAAATAGAAAGTCAACCACAAGCAGTAGGTTTACATAAAATAACAACTAATGCAGGCATCATAAAGAACATCTCATAATAAAGCTTTAATTTTTCCAAAGGGAATAAATAAATCTAGGCTGAAGGTTGTTTGCGGTTCATTTAATTTAGAAGATGCATAAATCCCATCCTGCCAAGATTACTATATAAATAAGGAGAACCTGTACACTTGTTATTGGATTGGAAGGAAATTGATAAAATGAGAGATGTAAGTTAAGCTCTAGATGATTATGAGATGTACACTGAGGACTTTTACATGGTAACACACTTATGGTTGTGGTGTATTGGACATTCTGATATGGGGAAATGTGTTTTTGATTGTACTTACTCCCACGCACAAGCTGACCTGTTTTGGATGTGTATTACACATCTGTGTATAGATCATGCAAGGTTGCATGCGGCCGCACTTCCTAAAATCCCAGACTGAACAGAATGTGAGTCTGCTTTCATTCATGTGTGCGTGTTAGTCGTGGCTTCAATTTGCACTAACTATTGATTGGCCTGTAAACAATCGTGTACCCTGACTAAATAATCAATGTGATGGAGTGACAATGTATCCATTGACAGGCTGGGTACTTTTCTGAATGAGTCGTTTTTGGTCTGTTTGGGCCACAGAACACAAAGATAACACTGCAATAAATCAGTTTTCTTCTTGTTTCCCCTGAAGCAGGCTTTCTGCAGGTGGATAGATGGGTTTCAGCTGGTTTACAGCTTCGGTGAGAGCAGTTCAGTCCTAACTAGACTTTCAAAAAGCTGTCAAAATTGGATCATATTGTGATTTGACTGTATTTATTACTGTACTGATACCATTCAAGTGGGTATGAGGGAAATTGAAATACCTTTTTTGATGTTAAAAGACTTGGACTGCAAGAACAAATAACTCTCATACCTGTTGGATGGATTTCTCTAAAATTTACCGGGGCCCCACCCTGGAGCCAGGCCTGGAGAGGGCGCTCGTGGGAGAGGATCTGGTGGCCGGGCATTAGTCCGTGGTGCCCGAAGAGGTGCCCACCTTCCTGTAAGCCCACCACCCACTGTAGGGGTTGGGTGCACTGTGTGTTGGGTGGAGGCCCTGATGGACCGATCCCGGCCATCAAGACTGGTACTGTTCTGACTCGGGCCACAAAAAGGCAAGATGGCAGCTCCCGCCATATCGTCCATCATTTATTTTGTCACAGATGTTAACATTACAGCATTAGTATTTATTGGACCTTGACGCTGTCTCATTTTTCTTTCACTTGTAATAATATGAAAATATTTAAGAGTCAATTAAAAGGTGATGCAATTAGTTATAAAAAGCCCTATGCTGGTGTGTTAAACTCCATAACTTATGTTTATTTACACATCCTAATGAATTTTTTCCTCCTTAAGTAAGTTGTGAATTTACTTTACCTCAAATATCTTCTGAAAAACTGAGAGGCACTGAACAAAGTCCTTCCTTTAAGAATGTCTGGATTTAATCTGCGATACTTTTGTGGACTTGTTGGCACTTTGTGAGAAACTCCTGCTGGTTCACTCAGATTCTTTTCAGACAGTGGTGTCAGATGATTTATAGTGCTCTCCGTCCACTTCCACCAACCTCTACGCTTTCCCGTATATCCACATGTTTCACCTCTCTTCACGGCAGAGCATGTCAACACATCATTAAGTGCTGAGCCTTCAAATCCTTTTTTAATTAGAGTTTACTAAATTAAAATGCAAATCATCTTTCATGGCAAAATAGACGAACAACACTTGCTTGAAAAACCAAATCATGAAAACAAGCTGTACTGTTGCACCGGTCCAGGTTTTCAGAATTGGAAAGGTTTGAATGGTCCTGTGGAGTGATCTGTTTGTTTAGCCTAAATGTGTTGACGAAATCTGCATTCACCAATTTTTTTTCCCCGAGACAAATATAAATGGTACCAGATTAAATGACTTGTTAAGATGGATATTTTCTTCATGAGCGCAGGCTAGCTGTATCCAGAGCCCGTCTTGGGGAGGAGAACAAATCGGCTCCTTCATGGCCCAGTGAACCATCGACTCGGTAACCAGCAAAGTCCTTCAGATAGAAAAGATGCATGGTGCTTTAAACCATCGCAGGGTTCAGCCCCTCCTCCTCTCCTTTTTATTCCTAGTGCTCGGGCTTGAAAGCACTGCTCCATGACGCTGGACATTACACATAGAATAAAAATGAGGTGAGGCAGCTGGAAAATTGAACATGTTGTCAGGCTGCAGTAGCTGTTTTCACTGATTTAGGAACTGTAGGCCACACTCGATTAGGGTCATTTATTTTGGGTAATGTAAATACAGTGATAGTGGGGTTGGCCATGTGAAGAATGGAAGTGTGTTGCTGAGGTTATTGGTAAATGGAAAGTTACAGTATGGTACTTTTGAAAACGGTGGTCGATGGCTTTTCCCTCTACTAACTGTGATGATTACTGCAGTGTAGCATTTTGAGATATAACCACAAACAAGTGGTAAATGCTGTTCATATCTGCCATGCTGTTGGATGACTTCAGTTAAAGTGCGCTACAGTGGAGTGCATACAAATCAAGCCATCGACCCCGGCAAAGTTGATGTCTGTTCAAGTGAATGGTTCAGTATATTACATACCAGTCTCACTGATCTGCGGCATGTATATTTTAGTTTTTATTTATTCAAACCAAAACTCCAAGTCTTAAAAAAATAAAAGTCAAGCAACAAAAGGTGCAAAAGAAAGATTATCGTTTTCATCTTTAGTGCTTTTTTTGTTCTCAGCGTGCCGTAAGTACAAGAGAATATTAGAAGATTATCTCAACGCGGTGGCTGAAAGGCAAGCGGCTTAACTCGCATGCAATCTTTGATCTCTGCTTTGAGTCGTTGCCACAGTTTAAAGCGGCAGAAAACAAATGAGCATTCAAAAGCCACATGTAATAAATTTCTCGCTGAAAGCTGCAGATTTCCATGCTGCTTGTGTGTTCTGCAAAGATCTGACATATGTGTGATGAGCGTTTCGTAAATTAAAAGGGGTGAAAGCCGGTCACAGTGTTGGAGTTACAGTTACGGAGCCCATCAGTTATTTATGATTTATAAAACAAATTAAAGTATTAGTATGAGTGATTGTTTTCAGAACATACAACGCAAAAAACAGCTTTATTTGCAGGGACTAGTAGAAATGCTTTTCGCTTAACAAAAGGAGCACAAATGTGTTATACAGAATGTGTACTGTGCTGCAATAGTTTCCTGGTACATAAATGCTAAGCATTAAAAGAAGGTAAACAACCTCTGCATAGCTGAAGTGACCGTGCAGCCGGGACGTGTAATAAAACAGCAGCCGGTGGCCACGACTTTCGCTCCCTCGCTGATTAACGGCTCAGGTCGTCAGAAGCCAACCGCAGTGACCTCACTGCTCTTTGGCCTCTGTGAGTCAGTGTGCTGTAATTGCCGCGTCCGTGTCTCAGGCTGGCTGGAGCATGTTTTAAAAGGATGGCGATAACGTCTAACACACATAAACACACACACACACGAACAGTCGTTTCTCTTCTCGCGCTCTTGCACATCTCGCTCACATGCTTTCCCTGCATCCCTGTTTGCAAACTGTCATGATTACTGCGAGAGACTCAAAAGCTGGATGGGCCGGGAAAAGTTCCAAGACTTTAATTAAAACTTTTGAATTTGCAGCAGGTAAGTGTTTGCAGCTTTCAGAATCGTCCTTAAGTTGATATTTAAACAGTGGTTTTCAAGTCTCTTTCTTCATGTAGGTTCAAGTCCTGATGCCACAGGATGGTATGACAGAGTTCACTCTTCTCTCAGGCTGCAGGCACAGGCTGGTTGCATTTGCTCTAACGGATAGAAATGCAGGTAAGACTGGGAATTACTGTATTTATTGATTCTCTTTTTCTCCACAAGCTCTGGTGCAGGTAAGGTCTCCAAGTCTGCAGGTGATCATTTCCTTGTGAGTGACAGTGGGCAGGTTTCTCCAGAAGCAAGACAGGCAGGCACACCTGAACAGACTCTGAGGCAAAGAGGAGCGAAATAAGGCAGGTCAGACCCCGAGAGGACCATGACACAAACTCCCAGGTATCTCACTTCCCAACTCCTCACCCCTGTGTTTAACAAATTATTGTTCATACAAGGAATTTGCATGCACATGTGCACACACACACACACACACACACACTCTCTGAAGGTGTCACAGCCTTCTGCCTACAACACCATGTTACTGATCACCATCTTTGTGGCCTTTAGGTCATGATACTCTCACTGTCCCATTTTCTTCCATTTACCATGTTCCATCCATTTTCATTAGCTTGATCACAAATTTACTCCCATTAATAACTCTTCTCACAAACACCGGCAAATATTATAGGCTGAAATTGTGCTCAAGTGAAATTGAAAGCATCATCTATTTATTTAGAGTGAGGACCTATATCCCATAACCATGATCCTGAAATTTTTGAAAGCTGCTTTTTGTTTTTGTGTGACCTCACAGCAAAATTGGTCCATTTTAATTGCTTCTCAACATCAGCTCTGACAAATTAGCAACAATCATAGTTACTTTGTTAACAACATTAGCAAACCACTGTCAGTAAGTCGGGCTGCAGCTTACCCCAGCTGTCATACGGTGAGTGGCAGGGTTCACCCTGGACAGGGCTCATGCAAAGTCAGCTAACACACCTGCAGCAAATTTCGAATCACCAATCAACTTCACCTATTATTGGTACTGTTGTCACTGTGGTAGGAAGCTGAAGAACCCAAAAGAAAGACTCTTAATCTTCCATTTCCTGGTGCAAAAATAAGGTAAGTTAGAAATTGTTTTTATGTAGCTTCAGTCTTTTGTTTTATTGCACGTGGACCATAAAATCTGATCACATAGTGCACTGAATGATATAGTGGTCGTTTCTTTGTTAGCTGATGTAATGCAACACCACAAACTGCGCCATCCCGCTTCTCACCCACACACAGGGAGATGTAGGACGGTGTTTCTTTCTTGACAAGCAGCTCTTCATATCACTTGACAAAGTATCAGGGTGCCTGGAAGTGTTAGATGCTGGCATTTGCACTTAAAGCCTTCCCGAAGAGCTGCTCGGTGCCAAGCGAGGGCTTAGGCTAAATTGATGATGACTGTGCCAAGAGAGGGAATGAAAGGGTGAATTTTGCACAGCTGTCCCTAAAAATAAGGGAGGCAAATATAATTCTGAAGAGAAGTGTGAGTGGTCTCAGTTTCACTCTAAAATATGATTTGGATTTGGATTTTTTTAAGAGGATCAAAACTGTGTTAAGGGCAACTTTAATAAAAAAGAATGCATGCTTTACTGAGCAACTTAAATGCAGTAAATGTTTAGCTTACTCAGCTGCTTTTTTCTTTTAATGGTAGCAACCGAAATCCCTCATTTGATGCCTTCTGCGTGACCCGGTGCGTTTCGCACACATGTGGTCGCCATTATTTATCAATCAGTTGAAAGCGTTGGGTTCTCACATGCCCGTGTCAACAAATCTGCAGAAATGTCACTGTTTTGGGGGTCGTTATTGTTGCCGTAACATGAATAAATTACACACAAGACATTATATAACATGCATCTAAAGTTAATTTGCTTGCTTTGTTTGTTAAATAGAGTTTTG
Source organism: Apistogramma diplotaenia (assembly GCA_015052665.1). NCBI lineage: Eukaryota > Metazoa > Chordata > Actinopteri > Cichliformes > Cichlidae > Apistogramma > Apistogramma diplotaenia. The sequence continues at coordinate 38,529 of VOQJ01002075.1, read as the reverse complement.
CTTAAGATGCTGGTGGATCAGTGGGATGCATCAAATTCTGCTGCTTAGTTCACTGGCTTTGATTTGATCTGATGAACACTGACTCACTCTACTGTTGCTGCTTTTGGATGGAAACCCTACTCGTGTGCCACCGCGGGCCAGCTGAGTAATGGAGCTCTAATCTTACTGAAAGGCCAGAAAGGTATGACTTTCAGCGGTCCCTGACGCGGACATGACTCAGCATTTAATGTCACGGCTCTTTAAATTAGGGACACGTTAATAGAAATCAGATCCTTGGAAGTTTCCGATTCGTTCTGCCGTGGGAAGCGTTCAGTTCTGAACCTGAATGCATTTCGCAACATTTGAAGTCTCAGGAGTTTCAGAGTTGGAGTTTACTTTTAGCGCCGCATGCTAAGTAGATTTTCTGCCAAGTTGACAGGTCAGAGACCTGAGTACAAATCATGCCGATAATCACCATCTGCCAGCAGGCCAGATGTGCTTCAGAGGCTGAACTGTCGTAGGCCAGCTTCTTTATATGCTTTTTATGTGCTCTTTTTATCATTAATGACAAACCTTGTTATCTATAGACCATCTTTGAATTTAAAACATTTGTTTGTTACTTTGAAACTGAAAAGTTTATTCTTTATTAATCAATGTCATCAAGAAACTTTAACCAAAACGATCAAACTCATTTGTAGTATTTGTAGACTTATTATTATGATTATTAAGTGTATTGCTGGGAGGAGAAGTGAAAATAGCCATTTAATCACCTATTGTCGAGCCCAGTGCTCCAAAGCTTCGCTGTGGCTGTCAGGAGAAGTGGAACCTCGGTAAAATGGTCCATAATCAAAGTTTAGAAGTTTCAAAACACGTGTTTGTTTTAATACTCCATGCACCATTTGGATTATGTGACGGAACATCTGTCAAGAACTGTTTTGTTTTAGTGCAGTTTTGTAAATGTACCATGGCGCGCCTCCCCGGTGCATTTGGCAACTTGCGGGTTCACAAGAATATTCATGATCAAACTTTTTCCTGCAATCCGAAATGCTGTTGGCCAGGCCCACAGCGCAGGAGCTGAGACGAGCTCGGGTTTACCCGCTCTTTTATTTACAGCTGGACGACTGCTATGGCGTCCTTTTTCAAATCGCCTCCTTGGTAATGACAGTAATTATCACAATCCAAGTCCTCAAACAGGGCGTTTTTGGCCGGCGTCGTCCATTTCACCCCCCAACCCAGAGTCTAATCATTAAGTCCTTTGGGATGTGTAACTGGCAAGGCCACTGCAAAGCTATATAAGTGTGTGTGTGTGTGTGTGTGTGTGTGTCCCATATTGTGAACCATAGGCAGCAGCTTGGCTCATTGCCAGGCAGTGAGACCTGATCATCAGTGCCATGACCTTGTGCTGTGTTGAAATGTCTTCCCAGAATTGTGTGTGTGTGTAGCTGTTAATCTGTGTGTGTGTGTGTGTGTGTGTGTGTGTGTGTGTGTGTGGAAAAAGGAGGATTAACACTGTGAGAGTGTTCTGGTTTCACTGGATTGTTTTCTGGAGGAAAGCTTTTGTAAAATCTGAGGGGGGGGGGGTGATAAGTCGAGCTGAGGTTTGCATGTGCCTGTGATATTGATACGTACTTAAGCACATTAATGCATGTTTTTGTGATCGTTCATGCGATGGCTTTTACACACAGTCACACATAATGCAAATGCTTACAGCGAAAGGGAAGGAACTTAAATGAATGTATATGTAAATGAACTTTCAAATGAGAAATTATGCACATGAAAACCTTAAAATAAGTATAAAAACCATAAAACAGCAATGGTGGCTTGACAATAAGGAAGAAATGGCAAACAGATGCTTGAACCTGGGCACACACCGGTCAGCTATGACAGACTGTATGAAAATAACTGTGTGTAAACGTTAGCGTTTGTGTTTTGAGAACGTTATCTCGCTGCAGGTATTTGCATTAATATTTGCATGCCGCTAACTGAAACTGACAGGTAAGTCTGTGCTACAGTCTTGCCGCTTGTTGCTCGAACCTGCTGGTCAGGTCGGGTCATTCTCTCTGCATCGAGCCTGCGTGAGCTTTGTCCAGGTGCTCCATTTTGCACCCGTAAAACACGAAGGCAGGTTAACGAACGAGTCGGACTTGGCTGGAGGTGTGGATTTTAGCGTGGATTTCCGTGCCCCGTGATGGACTGGCATCCTGTCATCAGCTGGGCTAGAGTCCAGTCACTACTCCTGTGCAGCCTCCACTGAATGTTCAGTCATTGCAGTCATGAAGATGGACCGTATTGTATTCCTGTGTCAGAAATGTGTGCATGAGAGTATTGAGAATTTTAATTAGCTGCGTGAATGAATGAGAGCATTATGTTGCACGCAGATAAAAGCAGTTGAAATAACATCGACAGACGCTCCCCTCTATATGTGCCCTCCAACATGTGCTCTGTGAACGCTGCACACATAGAATCTATGTTTCAGTACATGTGAGCGGTAAATGCATAATAATAGGACGTGTCAGTGTTAGCCAGTATGTAGCTGCTGTTGCTCTCAGCCCACCACAGCAGACTAATGGATCACTGTCAGTTTCTCCTGTAATTACTGAGATATGACTGTGTCATTATAGAAATACCACCCCTCCTCCATCATTCCACAGCCATTAAATGCATGGGTGTTCTTGTGCGTGGGTGTGCATGCTCCTGCTCCAGTATGCACGTACAGCCGCCGAGGGTTATTTTTGTGAATGTGCTAAATGTTTTGTAAAAGTTTACTGTGCAAATATCTCTTCCACCAGTTCTGCAAATCACTTTCATTAATTTCAGTAAAAGTGAAAAATTGCAGAAGCTTCCTGCATTATAAGATAGATGAAGGCGAAACTATTATTGCCACAGGTGTGGCTACAAGTAACGACATTACGGCTACACAACACGTTTGCTGGCTGTAGCTGCTTGGAAGAACCGGCACATTCAGGTCGGTTAAGGGAAGCTGGAAGCTGCACCGCACCCGTCTCCACCCGTCTGATGACCCTTGTGCCCAGTGCTCTCCTTAGGAGAGGTTGGATTGTTGATGGGAAATGCAGCACCGTTTCAGGAGCTTTGTTTTGATTGGTGACACTGCTCCCCAACACAGAGAAAATTCCCTACAAAGTGCTAAATCGTTCCTGTAAGCATTCCTCAAAATTAGGGCAACTGGATTCCAGCCTTTGTCCAACTAAATGTGAAGTGTTTTTAGGGTATTTTCCTAATTTCCAGTACATGTTATCCTCAACAATTAAACATGGCGGTAAGTGCCTGTTTTTTAAATTCCTTATTACTTATTTCAGTGTTTCCAAGAAACAATGATCCTTTCCTCGTCATCTCGGAAGGGTAAACGGCATCTCGTGACTCGAGTCGGGGAAAACCCAGTCAGTCACAAACCAGAGCTGCAAGAGAAGCATCGGGGTTTTATTGCCGCAGTTTGCAGCAAAACTGAACAGCTGAATGTTTTATCTGTTTTTTAGTGTCGTCTTTAGGTTCATTGACATATAACGACGATGACTAATTGGATTTTGGGGATTTTAAACCAAATGATCTTTCACAAATAACCGTAATAAACGTTCTCTTATTTTATATATACACACTTTTTATCCACGGCTGTTTTTCAGATAAGCAGACAGCACAGTTATCTCCTGAAATAGAGCCACAAATGCTCCAGCCGATCGTCACCTACAGTAACAGCAGAACTACCAGTGTGACGATCCAAAGAGACATGGAAGTCCAAGAGAAATGGATGCTGAAATGCTGGAAGTTGAAGCAGAATGACTGCGGTGAGGTATCACGGGCTCCGGGTGATTGTGAAGAATTGCCAGATGGTCAGAAGTGATGAAGGAGGCAGCTAAGAAGGAGCTTGATGTGCTCATTCCTGGAGCGACAAACGCTGCCATTCTGTTGAAGCTGGATGAGCATGTGGTGTTTTTTGGTGTCTCTGCCATCACACACACACACACACACACACACACACACACACACAGAGTTTAGGTAATAGTGAGATGGGTCTCCTACGACACTCTCCACATAGGAATACTTGTAAGGGATGCTGTGGTTTCCCACTTCATATTTCAACATCCATCCATCCGTGCTTCCGTTTTATTAACTGTTTATCCAATTTATGATCACGAGGCCGCTGGAGCCTATCCCAGCTGTCACAGGCTGAGAGGTGGAGAAAGCCCCGGACAGGTTGCCAGTCTATTACGGCGCTCCCGCAGAGAGGCGGACGATCCTTCATGCTCACATTCACACCAGCAGCCAATTTAGATTCACCAATTAACCCAATTTGGGGCTTAATTTTTTTCCTAAAACATAGTCAGGTACCTGAACCTGCACAAGCAGCACATGATAACAAAAGTAAAAGTAGCAAAACAACAACAACAAACAGCAGCACTGTTCTCCCTCCGTGAAACTAGCAGCAGCTGGCAGAACGGCAATATTTCATGAGAGCATGTAGGTCAGGAGGAGAGGCTGCAAGGCTTGTGGAATGAGAGAGCAGGCAGTAATATATGGAAGAAGAGGTTGATGATGAAGAAGTGGGGTATCGGAACAGAGGAAGAAAGCTGACAGTAGTGCAAACAGTTGTGGGGTAAGACGAGCATTAGTGCAGTATAAGTGGGAGGAGGATGTGCACAAAGGATGTGTCACAGCTTAGTGAGATTCAGGATGAAGATGGGAATTAACATGCAAAAAGGTGTTTTGAGGGGGGTAATGAGTAAAGAGTGAAAGGCTGCATGGTGTGGAGATGGTGAAGCTGGAAATGCAAAGAAAGGATGAAGTGAGTGATTATGAGGAGCCCATATGAAACACATATAGATTGGAGATCGCAGGAGAGATGATGGTGACGTTTCTAACTGGAGTTTTTGACAGTTTTGGAAACCGAGAGAACGCCTGATGTGTTATGTGGAGAAGATGTGCAGAGTTGTAGTAAACACAGAAATACAAATAATGAATCAGAGTTTGGGGGGGGGGGTAGTTTTGGGAGAGTAGTGGAAGCTAGGCTAAGAGAGGACAGAGGTTAAGATAAGTGAGCAGCAGCATGGTTTCATTGCTTTCAGAGTGCTGATAGACAAAGTCTTTGAGGACCTGCAGAGAGCATATGATGGAGTGCTGAGACAGGAAGTGCAGTACTGGGCAAAGGTGTGTGACACTGGTTTATTACATGTATGAGGGCAGTGAGACTACAGTGAGGTGTGTGACAGATGGCTTTCACGTGGAGGTGGGATTACACATGGGGCTTTGCTCTGAGGCCTTTGCTGTTTGCAGCTATGATGGACAGGCTGACAGACGAGATCGGGCACGAGTCTCTGTGGAGAAAGATGTTTGCAGATGACACAGTGATTTGTAGTGAGAGTGGAGGGAATGCCATGGAGACAAGAGTAATAAAAGCCAGTGGAAGCAGGACAGGATACATGTGCAGTTAGATCAGTTCTGATTGGACGTCGTCCCCGCCAAGCACTTACTTTTGTCATAGTCTTTGTCCTTTTAGGTAGTTTTTATTTAGTCATTGTCTCGTTTTCATCATGAAAAAAGGGGTTGTTGACAAATATGACGAAAATAGTTCATGAACTAAAATTAACACTGGCGCAGAGCAACAACTCAGGCTGGATTGTTCGGGAAGACAGTGAAACAGACCAGAGAAGATGGGTAAAGTGGGAGAAGAATGATGGAGATGGAGCAGCCAATCAGAAGGAAAAGATGAAGGCCTAAGAGGTTGTGGGGAGGGGCGGGAGGACAAGATGGAGATGGATATTGAGCAGTTGTGTCTATTATTATTATTATTATTATTATTATTATATAAATCCTGATATTAACACACAAACATATGGCTGCACTTTTAATATCACTCTCAACACTTTCTATATGTCACTCCTCCATCTTTTCACACTCACCTACATGCTGAAATTCCCTTTAATGAAGCTGCACTCCAGCTCATTAGCACACATGAACTAGCATTAGAGTGATTTATTAGGCTGTTATTGGCCTTTTATTAAATCCTGATGAATGGCTCTGAATTCCTGGAAGTACTTTGCATTAAAATGGGAAAATGTCAAGTTGTCAAAAAACATCAACAAGCATCAGCGCAGAAGAAAACAGTTGTGATCGCTCTTCAAAAGCTCGGATCTGTTGTCATAACACAAACGCAAGTTCTGCTCTCGCTTTACAGCCTGCGTCACTAACATGTACTTTGCCACTGATGCTATTTCAGTCATGCTTGGCAGTGTTATGAGCGCATCGCGCTGCCAAAGACTTTTTTATTGTCTCCGCTCCGGCATGTACTGGTGCGGAAAAAATAATCAGACGACTAAAACTGGAAACTAAATCCGATTTGAACACTGACTGGAAACATTAAAGGTTATCGGGATCTTCGGATCGTAATACAAACTGTTTCCCAGATGAGAGTCGTGTGTCTCCTCGCTCCCTGCCAGACCCACTCAGCTGCTCATTTGCTGATCTCTCACTGTGTTTTCACGTCACTCAATCACTCTTTCTGCTCGCTGGCACATCCACTCTGCTCACCCCGTGTTTACGTTACAAGATCCATTTCTCTGTGTGATTATGTTCAAGCAGGTGCACGTAGTGCACACTTAGAAACTGGTGGAACTGTAGGAGCAATTATGTTACATGGGATTAAGGTTTTTGGGTGCTTTTTTCCACTGTGACTGTGTCTGTGTGTAGATGATCTAAGAGTTTCAGCTCTTTTTCTTCTCTGTCTGGTGTGTTTTAGCTTTTATAGACTTGTTGCTGTTTTTCATGGTTGCTGAAAGGAAAGATAAACTTGTTTTGTATGCTTCTCAACCCCACAGTGCTAAAATAAACTTCAACACTCAATTCCATAAAGCACGCAGTTGATTTCAACTATTTACTGTGTATTCATTCTTCCTATACTGCAGTAGTGCGAGACTTTGTCTTGTGCGCATTTAATTTTAAATACACGTTACTGCTATTGTTGTTTTTTTTTTCTTGTTTAAATCTTCTCCAGAGACACTGCCCTTAATCTGAGCAACTGCCGAAGAGATTAAATTGCAGCCAGCAGCTCATCGGCGAGGATGACGAACGCTGACGTCAAGGGAAACTAAACGGCTCTTGTTTGCAAAGAGCAGAACATTGCAAGCATACAGTTATTATGAATCACACGGCATTAGTACAGTGCGGTGAGTAATTAGCAGCTCTCTAAGTGTCTAATAATCACATTTTTATCTTTATTTAGCCGGTGGAAGATGTGCTGAGCAGGCAGGTTTTCATTAATTACTGGCAGCTACACCTGGGAGTCCTCTGCTGTTTAGCACTGAGAGACTCAGGCAGGCGCAGGATATTAGAAAGGTCACGAGATATGAAGTGTGTTCTTTTTGTAACTGTTATGTACTGGATGGTAACAAAAAGTAAAGGGCATGTTCTCGATTCCTGCAGAAGACTCCTTCAACAGCCAAAAATAAAAAATCCAACTTTTAGTCCTGCAGTTTGAGTTGTCAGAAGATGCCATTGCTCAGTGATTCTGCAGGAGAACT
>VOQJ01002075.1:1466-19569 GCA_015052665.1 Apistogramma diplotaenia | reverse complement strand
CCCGTTCCCCCTCCCCCCCCCCCCGCCCCGGGATTTTCTGTCCCTTTCTTGATTCCGTCCCCTACTGCCCCCATTGCTTTCTCTTTTTTTTTTTTTTTTCCCTGTCCGTCATCTCGCCGTGAACTCGATGTGCACTCGCTCTGTTTTCATCCCTCAGCCTCCCCTGGTCGCCATATGCTCGTCCCCTCCGGGTGATTCGGCGAACGAACCGCGTGCGACCTGAGCTCTCGGCTCCGTTTGGCAAAACAAACAACAACAACAAACACGAAGCACCTCGTGTGTGTTGTTTACCAGCTACCACTCATTTCTCTTAGCCTTTTGTGGTGGACATTAGCTTCATAAATATCTTTTCATATTTCTTTTTTTTTTAATCTGATGCTCAGAACAAAACTGAAAACTGGACACTGCACCAAAAACATGTTTAAATGTGCTTAAACAGAAGTAAACATTTCCCCCTCTTCCTATCGTTAAGCTGCATCCATTAGCTGGCAGCCATGAGAGTCACCAGCCAGGGTAGCTGAACCACTTAATCAGACATCCAAGGAAACTAATGAAGGCGTTGGAACTGAAACATTCAAATAAAGTTTCAGGTTTAAGCTCAGGGGAATGTGTGACAGCTTTAAAGGCACACCTCAGTCACAGTGAGCTGCCAGTCCTTTATTTAAGCTATCAAAGCTGATTGTTTCATATTTTCAGCAAAGCTCATGAGGGCTTGTCTTAAAGAAGAGCCCACAGTGATTATGGGAAAGGCCAACGAGGAGGAAAATGTCCAAGGCCTTTCTTTGAGTTATTTGTGGTAGTTGATTTCAGAATAACTGACAGTGCCGCTCGGTGCCAGAAATCTAGACTTGATTTAGCACCAAATGCAGTAATTGACATCCAGCAGATGAGAGTGAGAACAGAGGTTAAACAGTGGTGAACAAACAGCTGACTTCTCTCTTTCACCAGCAAATATTTGTGTAATGGGAGGAAGGGTGAACTCTGAATCCTGCCATTGTTTCTCTTATGTAAGTGAATATTGTTTAGATTTGCCTTTTTTAAACAGTTATGGCCCCGGATTCTGCGAATCAGCCTGCACATATGGAAACACTGATGCACACTGACTGTACCGAGGAAGGCATTAAACAATCACACACACACACACACACACGCTATACAAACGCACGGTCAAGTGCACGCACACACAATAAAACTAATATGCTGTGAATGTAATCAGACCTTAACGGGATTAACGGGGAGACAGCGAAACCTAGTCAACAATTTTACACACACACACACACACAGCTGCAATCACAGGATTTACACGGCACACTTGCTGATACTCTCCAGATGTCCTCAAAGCAACACACACACTTTTACATCCATCAGCCTAAACAGCTGGATCTAACAGTGACGACGAAGCTTGTTTCGAGCTTCCATTGGCTGTTATCTAATCGTATATATCTGATCCAGGGTCAGCATTAAGCTGGCAGATGGCGGTGACTAAATGCTTTCTAGATTGCTGGACCGGTTGGTTGAGTAAGTTCTGTGAGTTTGATCCTAAGAGGCGTTTAAGTATAAGCATCACTTTTGGGATTATAATTTATTTAACGCGGAGCTGCTTGGATATGGCTGCTTTTAAAGCCTAAGAGGTTTTGAGGTCTCAGCCTGAGCTTAAGTGATTATTCAAGTTTGTTTTGATACACAACGTGCACTTTAAACTTGTGCTGCAATCAAAGTTGAAATCACCTGTTTGTGTGTTTATAAGACACATGACTTTATTTGAGCCTTTACATCATGATTATTTGGTCCTGATAGCTCATAAGAATCTACTTAAACTGTTTATCTGGACTGAAGTCCGGCCAAAGCAGCTTTCACACTTCAGCAAAGCTCTCAGGGAGACCGTGTCTGCTCTAGCAGTTGGCTCTAGCGTAAAAATGGCCCCACGTGAACCCTTTTTAAAAGAGGAATTCCAAAAATGTCTTTGCTTTTAAATATTAAGAGGAACACGTTTAGAGAGACGGGGAGAAATCCCAGTACTTAAAAATCAAAGCGACCAGCGTGCCGAAAGTCACCGGATACCGCTCCTCATCGCAAACATAAAGACTTCGCTCCTCGTGATTCTGTTTCATTCTGACTTCTGTGAAAACAAGAGCAGGTCAGTTTCGGGATATGAGGGGTCGGAGGTCAGGCACGGGGTCAAAACACAGTTTGACCCCCTTCAGGGAGGACGAGCGGCTTGAGAGGCTTTTAAATATGCGTAACGGGGAACCCGCCCTCACCGAAGCCTAAATGGTAGTTAAACGGCAGGATGGACAATGGTCTTTTTCTTTTTTAGCGTGTAAAGGAATGCGTTGTATCTGTCTGGGTCGAAACGCCCAGCGTGACCTCTGAGGGAGGCGCACGGGCAGTGGAGACGCTCGCGTACACAGACGATAAACAGAGGGAAATGTGTGGGAGCCGTGAGCACAAACACACACATATATATATATGCACAAATGGAAAATTAAACAAATGCATGGATGCGTGACTGAATGAATGAATGAATGCATTCATAGTGCTGACCCAGACCCAGAGCAGAAACATTTGGGCCTAATCGGAGCTACTTATTGCACTTATGGCTCATTTGCAGCCCAAAAGTCTTGACGCAGGCAACAGGGAATCTTTTGTGAGCCAGGTGCTACAACCTATTTGGCCCATATAAGGTGAACCTGCAGCTGAGCTGAAGCAGTCAGACCAAAGCTGTCAGTCAAGTCCAAACTGCTGATTTCTTGCAAACATTTGTTGTTATCGGGGAAATCTTTAACTGCAACTTTACACCAAACCCAAAGAAAACTGGGCCAAATGTCAGGTCGGCTTATTTTTGCTAAACCTGCACTTCAGTGTGCTTGTGTCTTCTTGCTTAGTTTAACTTTTGCATTCTTTGCAAAGCTCAGTGAGTGGGGGGAGGCGAGTCCCTCTGTAAGGAGCTCTAAGTGGTTCTGAATCAGATTGCTGAATGAAGGAAACTCAGCAGATTTTAAGGAAATAGAATATTAGTCACCAGATGATTTGTTCTGATATTCTTTGCTGACCTTCAGCACATTTATGTGAGCAGTAACACACGTGTTTGTTCTGAGAACAAAATAATCCTCAGCCTTAAACGAATGAGAAGAATTTCCTTCCAGCTGGCCTTTTTTGGAGAATCTGCACCAACTTTTTGGGAGTTAATTGTCGGGAAATGTTTCAGTTTTCCAGTTATGACATGCTGCTGTTTAAAAAAAACTGTAATCCTATTGTTATTCATCTCGCTGAAGTGTCAGCGTGGAGCTCCAGAAGCAGTAATCCTCAAATAACACGAGGCTGATTTGGATGTTTATGTTTTTATTACCGAAAAGCCAATTTTGCAAATGGGTTAATCTCAATAAAACTTGGTTTATTTTCCAAATGTTAGTCATTAAGTGCCGAACACCGGGAGGCAGTTCTGCTCGGTCTCATCTCTGCTGTTTCACAGCCTCCGAGTGGCTCATCTGCCTCCACGGTCGCCACACTCAACGTGGAGTTTCTATATTAGTGTGTGAATGCAGCGTAGGATAATTAATCTCACATGTTTTTGGGGGAACCGGAGAGGAGAGTGTATAGTGGGGCGAGCCTCTCTGTGAATGCAAATGAGCCGGTGGAGGGCGGGCGCGTGTCAGAGTGCAGTGGAAGTGACAGCGTGTTTATTGCTTTGCCCCTGGATCACTTCAGAGATGTGTGGATTGAGTGTCGGTCCACTCAGGGTCCTTTTCCTCCCAAAGCTCTCAGGTGCAGGCTGAGAAGTTTTGACTTGTGCTGGATTCAGGCTGAGAAACGCCCTGCTGTGTTTAACAAAGTCTAAAGTTACTCAGACACACTCGGGATGCAGCAAATTTCATGAAGCTGATTAAACTTTATCTCGTTTTGTGTTCTCAAAGGAAGCACCTGGATTTTTATTGCGTGTATAAAACACGCAGGGCTTCGGCTCGTCTTGTTTCCCATAAAACAAAGTGGGAACGCTTTCAGCACCGGAACGACTTTCCTGCTCTCCGAAACGTCGACTCCCGACTTTGGCTCTTTTTAACTTTTCCGCATTAAACACAGACGAGTTTGCAGCAAATCTCATTTCATCCTTCAGGGTCCCTAAACAGTCTATCTAAGAAAGTGGAGGGGAAAACAGCGTTCCTTCCCCTTTCTGCTGGATTAAGGCTTCCTAAATGAGAACAAATTCCACCTCCTCCTTGCCTCCGTTTTAATTTCCCAGAAGGATTGTGCTGCCGTGGCTTTGTATCCGCGCGGCCGAGGTGAGGGATGAGGATATTCATACTTTGGCTGCTTGGCCCAATTTATTTTCTCAGCAAACTTCTTGTGACTGTTTAATCCTATTGGCTTAAATTGGATTTGCTTTAATATGTTTTCTCAGTTTTTGGAATTCATCATCATACCTCAGTTACCAAGTCTCATGAAGAATTTATTGTCTAATGCCCAAATTTACATTTGGGTTCGGAGTATTTGATTAGCGGTCATTGGTCATCTAAATGTGTTAGACGTGGAATAAGAGATTCATTCAGTTGTAATAATAGTTGACTTGTTGACAGCTTATTGTTGAGTGAGGTCACGGTTTCCCTGATGTTCTTAATCAAGATTAGCTTCTGGTTTGGGTAGAAGTGAAGAATTATGTGACACTGTACACCTGCCAGGTGCTTTCTCCGAATCTCTATAATCTTTGGGTCATATGAAAAAGGGAGTTCAAGAAACAACGATGCACATTTATGAAGCCGTCTGGCGAGGAACCGGCCCACAACCAGGCGGTTTGCGCCAAGCTGGTGTCTCCTGGCTGTGCATCACTTGCAGCAAAAGTGAAAGCAGCTTTCGTCCCAGTTTGCGTAGCTCGGCATTACGTTTTATTACTTTTAAAAGCTGCATAACATCGTTTTTCAGTGTGCGGTTTTCAAACTACGAAGTCGGGTAATAAAGCCCCGCTAGGAGGCGTCGGGCTGAGCACTTAGACCCTCACCACCTTGGGGTTTTAAAAGTGGATGTGGAGCAAGTGAGGGGTGAAGGTGAGGGCACTGCGCACTCTGGGGTTGTAAGCCAGCGAGCAGCCCCTGGATAATCCTAACAGTGAGCTTAATTTACAAAATGATTTTCACTTTTTTTCCAGAACGACCTGAAACTCATCAACAAAGTGTTTACTGAGGTTATAGATCAGGGAGCTGAGAGTATGTGATTGGTATCCAGACCTTGAGGTATGGGAGCCAATGGAAGGAATAGATTGTGTCCGTTAGAAAGATTAGAACTAAAACTGGATACATGTGCTGCAAGTGAGTATTTATGCAAACCATGTGAGCATGAGTAGAGGAGTGAGTAAGAGTATTATGAGGAGATGACTTGAGCTGCAGCGAGTTAGCGAGCAGGAGATGATGTCAGTATGTTGATGAACAACGGAGGAGGTGATAAATGGGGAGGGATGGACTGGTGTGTGTTTGTGATGACAGGTGGCATTGTAGTGTGTTTTCTGCTCACACACTCAGACACCACACACACACACACACACACACACACACACACACACACATGTGCCATCTGTAGCCTCCCAGCAGAGTGACTGGTCAGGCTGAATTTATCAGTTAAACACAGAAACCACTCATGTATTACAAAATCTGAACACTGTAGCCTTCAGCATCCCCCCGAGTGTGTGTGTGTGCGCGTGCGTGTGTGTGTGTGTGTGTGTGTGCGTGTGTGTGCATTACTCACAAGGACAAAAATGTGTTCACACAGTCACATTGTGGGAGCTTGGCTTGCATTCGGGGACGAAAGCTGTTAGCAATAAGGAAAGCCATTAAATTAGTTGACTCAGTTTGGAGTTGAGGGTCAGACGTGTAATTTAGAGATTGGAGGTCAGTTTAAATCCTGAGGGAATTAGTGTAAGTCTGTTTTCTGAAGCAACAAAAACACTCGAGAAAACAATTTTTTTTAACGGACAATTTTGGCTTTGTTTACACAAAAAGCTTGTTATAGATGCGTGTTCAGTGGTGTGTGTGTGTGTGTGTGTGTAACATCTGAGAAGATTTGGAGGCCACGTTATAATGTGCTTCCTCACATTTTGCTTTTCCAGGGAAGCTTAGATAGCACTGAGTGGGATCTCCACAGCTGAACCAACATGGGAATGAAAATGAAAAAAAACTGCAGTTCATCAAATGGCCACCGGATGCTGGCTCTGTGATTGAGTCCTCATAGACTCCCATGGTAAAATCGTCCAGCAGACGCCTGCCTTACATGGCTTAATTCTCCCAGAATTGTTGAAGTAGATCTCTCATTGATGCTTCTAGTATTATAAAATGGATAATTCACAAAATTAGCAGCTTTCTGGGTCTTTATGTAAGAGAGGACAGGCTATAATTTCCAAAACATGGGTTTTATTATAACACCAAAAAACAAAAATAATAGAAAAGAATCAGTCCGCTAAACACATTCTTAACTCAACCAACACACAACAAACCGAGCTAACCAAACGAGCAGCAGCTCAACCTTTATGCTAGCAGAGTAAGCTAATTTAAATGCAGAGAAAACACACTGATGTCACTTAGATTTACAGTAAAGAAACCCCGTTCTTCCCCATGCAGTCACAGCCGACAGTCCAGTCTACTTGGCTGGCCTCTGCTTTCAAACCAGCTCCACCCGCAGCCTTCTGTGGTCTCCTCATGGATATTAAAACCTTACAGAACCTTCCATTTGTATCTAATTTATATGAATCTGGAGTATGAATGAGTGTCACCAGTCATATAATCATCACACAATACAAAGTACACACATGGTTGACCAAGCTAGCTACAGTAGCATTAGCTCATAATCTCAATCTTGTTCAAATCTGCTGACTTCTGGTTCCATCAAGGCAAAACGACACCGGCCAAGATATTAAAATCGAAGTGGGACTTAACCAGTGGGCAGCGTCTGTCGTTCATATGCAGTGCACGTAGATGCACCTACACATGAATCAGCTGCTTTGTTTGCACCGTTTCTGGTTTAAATCCTCAGCTGTGAGTCCTAAATGGCTCTTGAACAGGAAGCAGGAAGTAAACAGAAGAAGCTGCATTTTCTTGTTTACAAAGGCAAAGTGAATTCATACTGACGTGTTTTCAGGCAGTCATTCAGTTTGACAGCTTCAGCTGTTTTATGCACTAAAAATAGACTTTTTTTTTTTGAGTGTGAAAGAAAAACATAGTTTTACAGATTTTTTTAGGCTCCGTGGACGACGATGCATGACGACACCCGTTACCTCTGGAGAATGAGACACGACACCCTTTTAAAACCCGAGCACTGTCTGTGTGTTATCGACACAATCGCTCTCTGTCTGCTGCTGAGTGCAACAATATTTTGCTGAGGTTGTTAAAAGGATAATGAAGGAAATCACTGGATGAGACAGAAGTAGATGGGTGCTGCTGGAGAAAAGTGGGCATGCCAGAAAGTTTATTACCATACTTGATCAAACTTTAGCACCTTAAAAATTCTGTTTGGCTGCCAAGAGAAGCTTTTGGAAGAACCTTTAAATGTCTGAGGAGGAAGGTGGAGTCCAGACGGTGTTTGCACAGAGGGATCTGGTCAGACTAAATGGATGTCAGAGAGAAGAAGGTGTGACGGCGCTCTGCAGAAACACTGAGTCATTCCCAGCTTTAAGGTTTGCCTTGCAGGAGGTGAATGCAGCAACAGCTGAAAGTTCACTCTGTACATGCTCCTGTGATATGTTCCAGATGTGCTCTAAGAAGTTAGCCACAGGGGTAATGCAATACAGCATAGCACCACGAGCATGTTAATGAGCTGTAATGCATGAGCAGGGTGAAGGTGCATGCTGCAGTAGCTTGGGAAAGAGGTGAGAAAGAATTTGGGGCTTGTGTGAAAAATTCCCATTCCACATCTGGATCTTATTTATTTTAAATGGTAACCTGCCAAATTTGGCTTCACTAGCAGAACTAAGTGGTCACTGCCCAACAGTTTCCTTTGCACTTACTGTAACAGAGATCCCTTATCTGGAGGCTGGTACTGTGACATGCTCATGTTAGCAATGTTGCTAATGCTAGTCACCCACTTCCATAACCCTTATCTAAATCCAAACAGATGAGCTAGAACAACAGCTCACCGCTAACCAGGTGTTACGAAGGGAGAAATCAGCTGTGACACTCGTGCAAATGCTTCCTTTTTCAGGTCTGGAGGTTGCCGCCAACATGTGCACATGTATATATGTGAATATGTGTAAAGAATTTTCAAATTTATTATTCAAGATTGAAGGATCAAAGTCTGCAAAAAATTGTTGAAAATAACAATATGCAAAATGAGTCCTCCTTTAATGTCATATTTTCAATTGGTGCTGGAATATTACAGAAATAACATGTAACAGGTAAAAGATTATCAGAGTAAAAAAGATTTTTTAAATGGTTTCATCTTAACCTTCAGCTTCTTTGGTCCTGTGACTTTCACAATCACATCAAGCCGTGATTATAGAACTGCAAAAGTGACACAACAGGTTCTTTTGGGGCACAGTCACATTTTTCTCTCGGGCACAATTATTAGCTTTCACTGAATTTTGTAAAATCACGATTTCTTTGTGCTGCCGAGTGCAGAAAAACACACATTTCCTGAAGCTCCTGCAGCATTATTATCCACCTCTTCACCTGCCTTTTGCTCTTCTTCTACTTGCTTATTAACCTTACCGTGCCCTTCCTGTTCTGTACACGACGGTCGGTACGAGTTGCCCGTTAATTGCATAGAATGTTAATTTAAACATCTGCTCTTGGGCCTCCAGATGGAATGCCGACCATTTTTGCCCTCGAGCAAGGCATTTGCCACGGACAGCTGCATTTGGAGGGCACGAATAGCCGGTGTGGTTAATGAGTGATGCGAGGGGATGGAGAGGAGGCTGCAGGGCTGAAGACTGAGAGGCTCTCCTTAACTAGAGTGTGAAGAGACAGACCCACTTCATTAAACGGCCTGTCTGTGCAAACACTGACTGCCTGCAGGACTGGCTGGACTGACTGAGGGAGCGAGTGTCTCCCCCCCCCCTGTTCCTTTATGAGCTTTTATAGGGAGGGCGAGGTGGGGGGAGCTGGGTGGAAGTTTGATGCTATGAGTAAAAATGCCATCACCTACACATCACCGTCGGCACTAAGACTTTACAAGTGAGCACTTAAGTCCATTTCTCAGTGGGCATGTAAAGCCGTCTGCGACCACATGTGGACTGAGACCAGAGACAAAGAAAATCAAGTCATGAGAGCAGATTTTGTGCACCGAGGTGCACATATCGCAGCTCTCACTCAGAAAACACTGTCCGTCCCCTGAGCCGCTGCAAGAGTCACTATATTATAATTGAAAACATGTTGCTCTATTTTCATCATCATGTTTTTAGAGGATTTTGCTGCGTAATGGGCCTATTAGTTAAATACCTTGCAGCCTGTTTGCGCACTGAGCGACGTCGACGTGGCTTTGACTGTGCTTCTACTTTGGCTGCTGAGCACAGGTTCAAAACTCTTTATGTGGCGTCTTTTGGCAGCTGCTCCTGTATGCTTTCTGTTAGATTCTCCAACATGTTGCTATTGTCTGGATGAAAGATGAAAAGTGTGTTTGACTGTCTAGTAAAGGCAAGAAAAGATGTGTAGTAAATCCAGCTTTCACATTTATAAAATAATAATTGTAAGTCTCTTAATGAGTTTTGTCCACCTATTAAAGACCTCAGCTATAATCAGCACTATGATTTGCATGATTAAATATAGAAACAGCCTCGTGTTTGTGCTAAGCGATACCCAGAAGCTTTGTTTTTCCCTGATGGCTACAGTAACGAGATCAAAAACTTTAAATCAAGATGTCTGCGTCAGATACGGGAGAGGGAAACAAATTCCCGCTGACAGACTCGTGAAGAGACTCTTTGAAAACTACCTAACAAGCTCTCTGCCTGCACGCTAATGCTGTTAGCCACCAGGAAGATCATCAGTCAGCAGTCTGAGTCAAACTAACTGTCTAGACGAGCTTCAGTCAAAACGCACTGATTGAGTTTCCGTGGGAACGCTTTAGGTGTTTTTATCGTTTCTGGTTCGAGCGCATTAAACCGAGCCTGGTTATCTGGTGAAGTCTGGAAGCTTGTTTGTTTGTTTTCTTCTATATTTGCATTACTGTGGGAAAGAATCTCATTAGAAAACAAGTTGCGATGCTGAAGGAGTATTTTCATATTCTACCCAGGAAAACTCGTCTGATAGGTCAGAGGTAAACAGAAGCCCTGCAGCTTGCATGAGTTTTCTGTCTTACTCAAGGACGGCGCAGCTCTGCAGCTCTTTTATTGCAGTCACATCAGCTCCGATTCTTCTTCTTCGCCCAAATTGTTTCCATTGCTGGCTTGGAAGGAAGATGCTTTGTACATCACATATTATAGCTGTGTATATTATTTGTAAAGCACTAATCAAAACAGCTGCTAACGCTTTCAGACACCACAGAGATGCATGTCAAAACAGTGACATGAAACGCAGAGTAGAAAAAAAGTGACTAATGATTTTTCCATCCTGCATGTTCTGAGCACTGATCCTGGAGGCGGTCCAGCTGATTTCCGGCGGGTTTTCTGGCCACGACAGCCAGCCGGGAAATTTCAGAGCGTTTCCCAGACGGTCGGATCCTATTTGTGGCGTTTAGGGTGAGGCCGACCCGTGTGTGCAGCATGCATCCACGCGTTCTTTAATTATTATGAAATCTTTTCTTTAAATAGGCTGTCTCGTTGAGATCAGGAGTTCTTTCAGCTCACAAGCAGACGAGCCTTGTAAAGAAACAGTGCAATGCTGCTCTTTTGTCATGAAGCTGAGCGAAGAAAGAACCACCTCTGAAGTGCAGCGCGCACGGCATCGAGCATCTTCAGCTTCAGTCCTCAATGTAATCGATCACAGACAAAATATCAGTCGCATGCAAAACACCGAACAAGGACATTACAACCAATAAAAAGAAGAAAAAATATGATGAAATAATACCATAAAATCTCCTCTGCATCCACGCTCCCTCAGCCTGTGAACCTAAAGCGCTCGTTTCTTTTGATTATCTGTGTAACTGGGCATTGAATTAATAATAAAAGCATAACAAAGTGTTTTATTCAAAACTGCCAAAAACCAATGCATGTTACATTTTAGCGTACTGTAGCTACTGTCATAAAAATCTGGAGACACCAGTCTGATCTTATTTCTGGTTTCTAGGCGGCTCCGAGCTCTCGGGGCTGAAAGCAGCAGGATTTGACACCCTGGGATGAAAATGGGTTGCAGAACAAAATGATGTAAAGTAAAACATTATACAACTAGACAATTTGCAAATTTCTGCTTTGACATTTATGCTCCTGTTTCCACCACGGACACGTCACACTTGGTGTATGTGGTCTTGAATCTGTTTAACCAGCTTGCATCTGAGCAAGCAACTCGTGCAGCTTCTTCAGGCCCAGCGATTCATTTAGCACCTGCGTAGCACTGAGTGGAGGACAAAAGATGCTTATTGGAACGTGCACACGCTTGCAAACCTATTCATATACACACAAACAGTCACTTTTTACTCATTTGTATCCTTAAGAGTGTATTTAAAGGTGAGTTATGATGCAGCATGCCCTTGAATAAACATACATGCATTTCTGCAGACACACGAGTTGTGGTGAAGCGGACAGTGGGTGGACAGAAGGGTGTCGGCTGGTGAAGGATGAATCGCTGCAGCAGTGGTGGGAGGTCCACACCGAGGGCAGAGACTGATGAAGTCTCTCGGCACTCGGTGGGATGCGCGCAGCCTCCCGGTGCTTCATTCTGCCATGTGTTCATATTTCTGTTATCTCCGCCTCTCCCGTTCTCCCCGCGGTGTCCCTCTCACTCCCAGCAGCCTCGTGTCCGATCTCAGAGATTCTCTCCGCGCTACAGTTTCCTACATCTGATTTTCTTTTCATTTAGCCACACATACTTGAGACAGAGCTGATGTTTTCTTATCATTGCGAAGAGCAGCAACATGCAGTCTTTTATTTATAGTCCAGTGGATATGTGGATCACAGCATGTGGTTACATTTAAGCAAATATCATTTTAAGTAACTCTGACCTACTTGTCTTTGAGAGTGAATGTATTGTATATCACATTACCTTGTGAGCTACCTGTTAGAGTCCATCTGAAAGCGAGACAAACAGCTTCATACATCATTATTGCACTGCTGTATCACAGCACGCTTTTTCATGGCCTGTTATCCGGCCGAGACAGTTTAATCCTACTACAGTATTAGCTATGCTAGAAGGGCAAAAAACAAAACGTTTCGAACAAAGCCGGCCAGCTGAGTCGGTATTTGGGGAAACGCCTCGATTCAGTCAAAATCCAGAAGCTCTTAGTGTCAGCAAAACATGTTTGAGAAAGACAAATGTGATCTTTCTCTGTTGTGGCTGCACATTGTGGGTGTGTCCTTTCAGCTCCTGCAGCAGTTTGAAACCAAGTATTTGGGGAATGCATTCAATAATAGATAAGCAGACTTAAAAAAATCTGTCTCAGCAACACTTGATGGCCCATGCACTGTGGGAGTTTTATTACTCTTCCTTTTCACACAATAGGAATCCATTGAATTATTATTGTTTGCTATCAAGCTGCAAAAGGCATTCGCTTCCCCTCCACATTAAGAATTTGTAGTAAGCTGGCGTCTGCAATCAGTGAAATGCCTCTTTCTAATCACTAATAACCTAATCAACACTCCTTACATCGTTTTCTAAACTTGCATCTCCTCTCATCTCTCACAGGTACGACTATGTGGAGGTTTACAACGGCGGCGATGAGTCGTCGTCCATGCTGGGAAAGTTTTGCGGGAAAATCGCACCGTCTCCGATCATCTCCACCGGAGGCCAGCTCCTCATCAAGTTTGTCTCCGACTATGAGACCCACGGGGCGGGATTCTCCGTTCGCTATGAGGTCTTCAAGACAGGTGTGTGGTGTCAAACAGAGCTGCTGTGATGGCCTCGCCTTATACACACTGCAGCAGCAGCAGCAGCAGCTGGAAGCAGGAGCTCTGCTGTTTTACATAAATCCATAAATGAATGTGATGAATAACCCTCATGAAAAAGGGCCCCTTGAAATTCAATTGTGTTCCAGCGAGATTTCCAGGTGATTGTTTTGTTGCTCTTGGACCAATTGTATTCATCTGTCGCACATAATGAAAGAAAAAAATCAGAATCCAGCACATTTTTAACCATTTTAACATTTTACTAAGGCGCAGAAACGCAGCAGCAGATGAAAAATTAAATAACATAATTACACCTGCCGGCTGTCGCTGGAAAGGAAATGCAGCCAGTGTTTTTGTGGTCGCCGTGGTCACCACTTGTAGCAGTAACATAGTTACATTTTTAGTTCCGATGACGTCATATAAAACAGACGTATACAGAAAGCTGCATGTGCCACGGTCGCATCACCTGTGTGTCTGTTGACGCTGTTTTGATGACTTGTGCCGTCATTATGGTCTATGAGGGGCAAATAACACACATCATGCAGTAATGACCTGTCAGGGACAGCGAAGCCCTGAGGCGTGCCCTGCTTTATCAAATGTTTAACTTTTAATGGGGCCATAATTTACAAAATGAGCATCACATCATATTTAATGAGGCTGCTGGCTTTTGTAAGACTGTAGGTTTAAGGTACTTCTACATAGATAGATTGAAATCATGTGTTGACTTCTTAAGCATTACTTTACAGTGGTGTCACCATGTTTGTGACACAGGCTTTGTAAAGCTGATAAATTAATAAATCAAGAAGGTCTTTTCTTACTGTGATGATTGTGTAGATGCTTCATAGTAAAACTCCAATTTGTATGTTAATGTAATCATGACAGTAACAGAGATCGAAGTGACCTGGAAATATTCAAAAGTATAGAAGTGCATCTGTTATTAACAACAACAGACATTAAAATGTGTGTGGCTTCACTAACCTGCAGCAGCAGCTAATGAAACCTGGAATCTGCTCCTTCTAGCAGCCTCTCTGTGAAATCAGGGTTTCAGAACCTTCCGTTTGTGTGCTCGATGCCGACGGCTGTCTGAGTAGCTGTAGCTGAACCTCTGGTACGGTGACCTCTATGACTGCAGGCCAAATAAACTCAAAGACCCAGAATTCATTGGAGGAAAACCAAGTCCCAGATGGGGGCAGGATGCTCGCAGGATAGACCTACATAAACACTCCCTTTCAAGGAAGGAACCTCGCTCTCGTGTCCTACATTTGTATTTGCGCTTCCCTCCAGGGTCCACTTGAGTAGCCGCCAAAACGACAAGTCTCCCGTGACCACTTCAATTTCCACCAATGGGGACTGGAGATAAATCAGATAAAAAAAGGGAACATGTGTGAGATTCCCCTTCATTTTTGTTTGCACCCCAGAGAGCAATAACTATTCAGAAAATCACAGCATCCAGAAATAACAATCCCCAGGTGGATTTATGTTAGAAAGTGCTGCATTGTACTGTGAAAAATGGATAGGCAAGTGCTCCTTTGTTCTTTAACGAGGTGCACGGTGGTACTATGAGGGGAGGTTAGAGGCCCGACTCAAACTGAAGCTCCTCCAGGCTCTGAACATGTCTGTTCTCCCAACCACAAAGTACGGTCCTGCTCCTGACACTAAAACTTTAAAAATATGCTCATATCAACTTTAATTTCAGGGTACAAAGTGTAGCCGTGACTGATGGATGACAGGATGTCATTAGTAAGTCAGTGTAATAAATCTTTAAAAGTGGGTCAGCGAAGTATCGACTCAGAGAGGAACGCTGGTCCCGGGCAGCATCCTTTGTGGATTTCTAAAAAGATCCTTAAAGAATTTGAGCTTTGATCTCTAATAAAGTGAAGATTGAGTCGCAGTCAGTTATTTGAAGAACGGATACAACTTTAAACCATTTTAGCTGAAATGGATAGTGGTGAATTTTAAAGGGCGGCTGGTGCAGTGGGTAAAAAGCATATTATAAGACGTACGCAGCCACTGTGATGTCACCCATCTGGAGGCGTCGACATCTGGCTCTTGACCTCTGACGTCCTGTGTTTTTGAAACCAGGTGTCGCAGCTGGTAATCGCTTCTTCGTCATCTGTTCCGCACTAAAAGACAACATAATTTACAAAATCTCGTGTTAAACAAGACTCCAGACGGCTGATTGAGACGATGAACTTACCAGGAAAGTGTTCGCTGAGGTCTTAAATCAACTGAGAAGTTTCCTTTTTTTGCAGCCTGAAAATTTGACCCCTGCTGGCTGTTAGAAAGAATGCAGGTTCGAGCCACTTTAACCCTTTAACTAATAAGCCCATATAAGCAGGAAAATAAACGTCATTTGAGCAACAAGATGCTTTAAAATGCTTTGAACAGGCTGCTTTTTACTCTTCAGCTGGAAACCGCTGTGGAGAAGTTTCACCACGAAGCCTATTTAGTATTTCTTCTAGGGGTGATCGATCATAATCATCACCACTCTTCATCGCCGGGCTTTCATGGCATTGTGCCAGGAGCTTAATTTAGAAAAATCACTTTGAATATGTGGCTTTTACTGGAAAACTCCTCACCATCTTATAAAGAACGTGATCGGAATTTGCCATTAATGCACCTTGCAGTGAGAATCTGAAAGAAACTGCTCAGATTTTCCTTTATTGATGTTTTGTGTTGATTGATAAAATGGCTGGTTTAAGAGCGCAGGAGCAGAAGTGAGGCGCGGCTGCCAGGTGTGAGAGTGCTGCCACGCTGATGCTGCCCCAGCCTGTAACTGTCAGGGAAGCTGAGCGGCGTTCTCCTGTTGTTGTCCGACGCGTCCGGCCACCGTCGCGTCTGCGAGCTGCTGCTCAGCCGCGTGAACGTGTTCGCACCCGCTTCGTGTGTTTTTAACGTTTCTTTTACTTCTGTGTGTGTATCTATTGGTATCGCAGTGCATTCATTTGGCTTCCTTTGTGTGTGTGAAACAGACAGGTGTGTGGGACCCCAGGCTCATTTAGCTAATGGGCTGTTTGTCCTTGGAGGCAACAGCGGTGACCTGCAGATGAGATGGATGCTGTGGCATGAAGAGGGGCTCGGAAACTAGGGCACAGTGTGTGTGTGGGTGGGTGGGAGCACGTGCTGGTTTGTGTGTGCTGGCCTCAATATGGGTCCTCTACCCCCTAACAAGTTAAAAACAGCACTTGTACTCACTCAGGTAATCCCCCTGCCACGCTGCTGCCCGGCTCCTCACCACATTTAAAATCCATTACAGTCGAAGCAGCGTATTGTAACTCACTGCTAAATGGAGCCGCTGCTCTGACTACAAACAGGATTTACACTCTGCTGAGACCTCCGCCTTGGTCTTCATCGCACTATTATCTTCCTCTGCTTTTGTCCTTTGATCGCAGATCTTTTCCCCCACATACAGTAAGAGCGTATCCGTCGCTGCAGCCTGAAGTATCGCAGGGACACAATGTAGCAAAAGCTTTGGATGTTTTATGTCAAATATGTGCATTTTTTTCTCTGTATTGTTAAATGCACCTTTAACATCACAATAAAGGACTTAATACAAGATTCACAGAGAAGATTCATTGATGCAGTAAGAGAGGTTGGTGTGACAGAGGGAAGAAGAAGAAGATTAACACCTCCAAATCAAATATGACGAGTCTTTGCAAGTCTAATCCTAATCCTATTTCCTTATGTACACGCTGTGATGCAAAAGTCAGAAACTACCCATGAAAAGCACATCAACCAGTCTCCCCTTCAGGATTTTCTCTATGGTGAGCACTGCACTGCTGCATTTGAATCAAAACGGTGACCTTTCAACCTCAAGTTCGTTATGGGAACGAGGACGAGGTTTAAGTAAGACAGCATTTGAAAAGTAGGGCAGGCCAGGAGCAGCGGTTGTGTTAGTGTGGTCAAAAAATCCTTTTAATGCACCAGACTTCAGGTCGTTCACACCACATGTTCTTCCTCAGATGCCTCAGGATGTTACAGTCTCATCCTGAGGGATGGGTTCGTGGTGCGCGACCCCACGACTGATGGAAAAAGTGACTCGCTCGTGACCTTATGTGCCACTTTCAGACCTGGAAACTGCATCTCTCATCACCGGCGATAATCCTGAAAGTCGGTTCAGCTTGACAGAAGTTGCTGTTTGCCGTCCCTGATGAATCACACGTTCAAGGGAGGCTTCCATTGTGTTTTTTAGACGCAGGAGGGTTGGGAATGCTGCGGGAAAGCTGCAGAATTCTTGGCAATTTCATACCTGTTCCATTTGTAGGTGAAAACCTTAACCTATCATATTAATCCCGGTTTTCCTTGTGTATTTAAACATTACTTCCGACATTAAGAAGCAAGTTAAGTCTGTAGAAAAGCAGAGGAGCTTTGGTTGTTTGCTTAAACACCAAGGAAATCCTTGTGGGTGTTCTCCGAATGATTGTTTTTCTCAGTATCAAAGGCAGCAGTGATGCAGCGTCGCTATGTCTTCATAAAAACTCTGTGTGGAAGCTGCAATGTGTGAATTTCACACAGGAAACTGGAGTTCCCTTCTAAAGAGAGACTCAGCTAGTCAGCATTATTAAATGTGACCGTTTATAAGCCAAGCAAATTAAATCAAAACACTGAGTTTTACTGTTTTCCCTTCATGAGAGTCTTTTTTTTTTAGAAGATTTGCTCGATTTGACATATGTCTCTACTTACCTTTGCGTTTTTCTGTGTATCAGTCTGCGGCTTCATCCCTCATCTCCATCCCTCTTTCCCCCCCTGTCATTAGTACAAGAAAATCCCTAAACACTGCCACAAAAAGCACCAGCCCTCATTGAGATGACATGTTCTGTTTGGCTTTAACGATGGCACTAATGAGTGTTGGGATGTAAGGCTCGGCTGCGTCCGTCTCTTGTAACCATAACCATAACTCCACCCTCTGCTAACCGCACAGTGCGTTTCATTTATAAATGATAGCCAAGTGAGGCCCCTTCAGTGTCCTGAAACTAAATCTTTCCCAACTCCCTGATTTTATTTTTTTCCAAATGAGAAACACATGTTTGTCTCGGTGTTGTTGTTTTTTTTCCCTCTGAGGTGACCTTAAGCCGCAGCTGATTGAAGGGTCATTGATTTTTTTTTTTTTTTTTAAAAAAGGGGAAAAAAAAATGAAATTGAGAAAATGAAGGGGTG
>VOQJ01002070.1:27043-43045 GCA_015052665.1 Apistogramma diplotaenia | reverse complement strand
ATCAGCTCTCATCTGTGAGGAAACACCCCCCCCCCGTCTCACTAGACTGTGCGTCCATCAGGCCTCATTACTCTAATGGTAGTGGCAGTGATTAAGGCTTCCTGGCTGCAGACCCCTTTGTTTGTTCACTTGTGTTTCCCCTCCATAAAGACAGTCTTCAGGATGCCTGTGGCCCAGCTCACCCCCTCCTTCTGTAGGGATGCAGCATTGGCAGAACGCCTCTAGACCTTGAAGTTATCACACGGGGGTTCGTACAGGTTATCACATGAAAAAGGAGAAAGCCAGGAACTGCTCAGGTCCTGCACACATACTGATAATATGGTGAGGGTGTTTAGCTGCAACAATGCACTCCTTGGACTATTTTTTTTTTCTTCTTCCAATCACTTATCATATGGCGGCACACTACACTATGTGCTTATGTACATGTGGTCTCCTACAAGTCTCCTAGAATGTGTGGAAGACTTCACTGCTGAGCCACGGGATATTCTAGCGCCATCTCTCGCTGCAACCTCAGTCCCAACCTAGTTCTCAGACTACCAACAGCAAGGTGGAGCTGGAATAGGTCAAGCTCCACCCATCAGGCTCTACAATGAGTACCAACTGTAATATGCACATAGAGAGAGCTGGTAATTAACAGTGCAATATTAATAAAACAGGATGGAAAACTTCAGGTAGGGAAAAATGATATAAAAACAAGTTTGCTTTAAAAAAAGCAAACTTAACAGTCCAGACTGGTGTACTAAAAAGCCAGAATGATCAGTTGGATCAAAAGTCAGAGCTTTCAGTCAAACAGAAGTGGCTTTATTTTAACACTATGCTGCCTAAAATATTTTGGAAAATTGTAAGGATTTTAGCAAGTGTGAGCCAAACTGTGACTGTTAGATGACTGGGTCAGAGCATCTCCAAAACTGCAGCTCTTGTGGGGTGTTTCCGGTCTGCAGTGGTCAGTATCTATCAAAAAGCGGTCCAAGGAAGGAACCACGGTGAACCAGCACAGGGTCATGCTGAAAAAGTTCACGCTGGTTCTGATGCAAATGTGTCAGAATACACAGTGCATCACAATTTGTTTAGTTTGGGGCTGCAGAACCACAGACCAGTCAGGGTGCTTACGCTGACCCCTGTCCACTGCTGAAAGTACCAACAATGTGCACGTAAGCATCAGAACAGGATCACAGAGCAATGGAAGAAGGTGGCCTGGTTTGATGAATTATGTTTTCCTTGTGGATGGCTGGGTCCATGTGCATCGCTTACCTGGGAAACACCTGGTACCAGGACACACTATGGGAAGAAGACAAGCCAGCAGAGGTAGTGTGATGCTTTGGCTAATGTTCTGCTGGGAAACCTTGGCTCCTGCCATCCATGTAGATGTTACTTGGATGACCTGCAACAGTGCAGACAGTATTCTCTGATGGCTGTAACATATTTCAGCTGGATAAAGCACCCTGCCACTAAACAAAAACGGTTCAGGAATGGTGTGAGGAGCACAACAGCAACACTGAGGTGCTGACTTGGCCTCCAACTTGCTGTTCTCAATCCAGTCGAGCATCTGTGAGATGTGGTGGACAAACAAGTCCAGTGCATGGACGCCCCACCTCTGAGCTTACAAGACTTAAAGGATCTGTTGCTAACATTTTGATGCCAGATACAACAGCACACATTCAGGGCTCCAGTGGGGCCCCTGACTCGACAGGTCGGGGCTGTTTTGGCCCCAAAAGAGGGATCAGCTAGAATTAGGCAGGTGCATCCAAGAACAACTTAACCTCCTGAGACCTGAGACCATGTTTGTGGTGCATTTTTAATTTTTCCTAGATATTTGTGATCAGATGGACAAGATATTTAAACTAAGCTTCCTCTTCAAACAGGAAGTTGTATTTTGTTACATGATTGTTACATACTTTTATTTAAAAAAAAAGAAAAAAGAAAAAAAATCCTCAAATGGGGACAACAGTTGTAATTTAAAGCACAATACAACAAAATTGGCTATTTCAAATATCTCACATAGAGCACCCCTCTCTTCTCGAGGCGTCTTCTTCTGCTCTTTGTGCTTTGTGAAACGTTTTTATGACGTCTTCTTGGTGAACTATCAACAAGAACAAAAACAGCCTAAAAAAAAGCAGTACACTTTTAATGGTTGTAAAGCACTATTATCACGATAACACACACACACACACACACACAAAGTCCCATGAGACAGAGCTGCAACAGGAACCAGGTACTGCCTGATCCTTTCACATCCACTACATAAGGGGAAAGTGTAGACATTCATTGTTCTTTGTAAGACATTACTAAAGCAATCCTGTCTCTGGACTCAGTCAAGTGTTCAGTGATGTAAGGCACTCTGCCTGGCCTTCTTCAGTTTCACTCTATTCAGTCCTCTTTTCCCTGGTTCATTCATAATGGATAGCTCTTTGGGTTGCTGTCACCAAGAGTCTATCAATGACTGAAAATCCATGGATCTCAGAGACATCAGTTGTCACTTACTGACATAAAATCCACTTGTTGTGTTCATGGCAAGGACAGATTAAGGTAAAATTAAGGGATTGCGAAATGAGCAAACTAAGCTCATAGAGGTCAGGTGACTTTTGAAGCATCTGTGGTTATAACTGTGGGTGCAACTAAAATCATAAAATTAAACAAAAACAAACAAAAAAAAAAGTTGAAAAGAGGGTGAATTACAATCAAATGAATGTAGAAGTAGAGTGAAGAATTACAGACATCAGGTGCAGTCTTGCTCAATGAGAGGCCTAAAATGTATGAGGCTTTTAAAAATGCTCATTGTGGCATGTAACACCCTCTAACACCCCAAGAGGACCATCAGCTGCCAGGCGCTAAAACTTGAAAATGATGACCATGAAGAACAGACCATGTCTGTCATGGGAGGCCATCAAAAAACAACGCGTACACAAAAAGCAAGTAAACAAGCACGATACGTACACAGCAACCAAGTGTAAACAAAGAGCAGTGTCTGTTTGTCCTACATCTGAACAGTGAGCATCAGAGCCGAGGACCTGTGCACAGCTGCTCTTCCTGTGCTGTCAGTGGGCTTCACCAGGCTGGGTCTGTCCCAAAGGCCTGTACTGGGAGGCCTGCATACAGTCTGACATCTGGACTACACAGGAGGGAGGGATCCTTCCCATTCTCAGATTTTACTTTTTTTTTTTTTCTTTCTTCTCTTTCTTATTTTTTTTTTTTTTTACTGCCTCTCTTTCTATCTCAGTCTATCCATCTTTGTCTCTGTTAGTAACTCCCACTCTCTCATTTCCCTCTCCTCTATTTTCTGTATCCTTCTGCGGAAGGGTCCACA
This sequence comes from Apistogramma diplotaenia, assembly GCA_015052665.1. Classification (NCBI taxonomy): domain Eukaryota; kingdom Metazoa; phylum Chordata; class Actinopteri; order Cichliformes; family Cichlidae; genus Apistogramma; species Apistogramma diplotaenia. Next base: position 39,741 of record VOQJ01002070.1, on the reverse strand, counting down.
AGTCAAAGTCACTAGGGAAAGGATGATGAACAGCTCTACAACTGAGCCAGCTGACTCCTTAGCAGCAGAACTGTCCCCGTGTTCCCTTCATTCTCCCTCTATGCACTTTCTCCCTTTAAATTTTTCTCATTGCATCGCCTCAGTTCACCTATCTCTTATTCCACTCTGGCAGGGCTACCGAGGGAAAGAGCTGAGGGACAGTCTGCATATGCAGCCTCAGAGGAGAGCTGTAATGTGACATGCCACAGCTTTCAGATCATTAATCAGTAGTGGGTGTCACCCTGTGTTTATACCCACAAAGAAAATTGTCATTATCTCTACTGTGAAAAACAGGATTCCTAGTGTTGTTTTTAATTCAGTAAGCATAAGAACTTTTTTTTTTTTTATTCTTATACTTCGATGGGTGCAGAACTTCAGAGCTGCATGATACAACAAAACCTCTTTGTGGAGGCAAAATACTGAATAATAATATTCAGATCTTTGTCCTTTATTGACCTCTTTGTGAAGGTGCACAGTCCTCTGCCTACATCTTGGCTTCACCTTAATGAGCTCAGCATCACTGGCTACACTGACTTTGTTTTCACTCTTAACACAGACAGAACTTATGCTTAAGCCTCCATAATGCTTTAAAGAGCTGCCATAACCTTCTGTTATTCTTCTGGTTCTTTGTTCTTGTCTCCTGCTTGATAAGGCATGCCAGCCGCCAAGGTCATGGAGACAGGAGAGAGAAGAAGAAGGGGGGGGGGGATTTCTCTGGTGTAAATGAATAGTTATATCTCTCTCTAGATGAAGAGGAAGAACCTCATCAAAATGTTGTCTCTTCCCTTCACAAAACGAGACTACATTCAAGTCAGATGAATGAGAATTGTCACGCGCAAAATCATAATTACAAGCCCACATATTCCCTCCAGCACAGAGGAATGACTTTATCAGGCACCCTCTGGTCTGTTCTCGTGTGTTTGCTAGGGGAGGATCCTCTAAGCCCTTCTCTTGTCTGCAATCTGCGATTGTTGTATTCCAAGGGGGGTATCAGGGCTGAAAGGACCAAATTTAACAAACCTAATTATCATGCTTTAATTAGTATCAGGGGTAAACCTCAGTGGGACACCTGCAGACTTAATTTATATCCTGACAAGCCAGGAACAAGTGTTAATGTACCGTATTTATGATAATGCCCCAAAGTGTGCAGGAGGAGCACCTCAACTCTTCCAGAACAATGTGAGAGGCAGGTAATTACAGGGAAAGGGTCTGAAATGTTCAGGGATCAGTCCTGGCCCAGTGTTGATGCACAACAATAAAATCGCCTCACACGTGATCTATGGCACAACGATGATTTCATTACTGGACATTAGGTTGTTTTTATCTCTGACGATTCGGAGGGTAAAAAGATAAAAATCTTCGAGATAACAAGATAAGAAATGAAAAAAAGATTAAAGAGAAAAATTGCACGATGACATCGTTCCCCGTTCTCTGATTTGTGCTATGCAGGTATATGGGGCCCACATTGCCGAGCTGAGAAATGCTAGCCTTCACAGAAAATTCTGCTACCACAAATAAATGGGACAATCGTTGTCCTATTAGTCAAAAATAGATGTGCCGTTTGTCTGTTGTGCTACCACAAGCAAACCTATGTAATAGAAAAAAATAGGTTAGCAGGGCGGGGAAGAAACCTGGAAAATTGTGCATATTCTGTACAGATACTGTTTACATAGCTGAAAACCACTACAAACGTCCGTCCAGATGTACTGCGAAGAAAACAAATGGAGGACGCAGTAGCGCTGATCAGCTATGGAGGTCACGTTGTACCGAGTTGAAATGTGCTGAACAAAATGAGAAAAACAACAGAAACACTTGTGGTATAATGGGGTGTGCAGAAAAACCTTAAAAAAAAAAGACTCACCCATTCATATGAATGGGCAAGTGTGTTCAAACTGCTACCGCGTACTCTCAGTTTCAAATGGATAAATAACCCACCTCTCATGCCATTTGTCACATATCACAAGAAAACATGAGTGTCTTCAAAGACAAGAATGCAGACTTTGAAGTTGGTCACGTGGCATGAAGTTGTGCGTGAGTAGTAATGTGGTAGTACAGCAATTATTCATCTGTAATTTCAATTTTTTTTTAAATGGATTGTAAATGTTTCCACTCAGCATGTTTCATGTTCTGTCACTTTTTGGTGAGAAACGTTTTGTTTTTGCTTTCATCAGTGTGTGTATATATTGTCACATTTTTAGACTCGTGGGGTGGCTGACACTTTACCCTTTCACTGGACCACATTAAAAGGTTTTTGTATAACATTTTTACATACCGTGGGCTGACCTAGTTCTCATGTTTTTCCTTTTTAAATTCAGACTATTATACAAGGCTGTTAGTGAAAGAAATGTATGGAAATACTAAAATCACTTTCATTATGAGTCATTGTCTTTTAGTGTGTTATGATACATAATGATGCATAATGAACAGTCTGACATTTGTTGAGGTGGCATTGTTCTCCTTTGATGTAACCTTTCAAAGCCTTAAATTTAACATAACCAACTAAAGGGGACTTTGAAATCATGTTATTCCATCTTTTGTTTATATTTTTTCATAGAGAAAAAAGAGAACTGTATTAAATATATAAATGAAATTAATTACACAAGTATTAACTAATATTTTACAAAAATTATCCCTTATTGTTAACTCAAGTTATTTAGTGTAATATCAACAAGAATTTTCAATCCTAACTAAGTCCTACATCTGGCTCTAACGCTCCTGGCTCAAAGTTGGTGTCTTTTCCTGGGCATGAAACTAGATTTCCTGGAACTTGTGCCGCGTTGCCAGTAGTAAATCCTTAAGGCGGCTCGACTTGAATCGGCACGGGTTGTAAGCTGGTACCAGGTACTTTTCTAGTGCCCACTCACCCGGGATTCCAAGCGATCCGAAAATGTGACGTCGAAGAACAGCATGCAAATGACCGGCCAGGGAGTGTCATCACTAGCTGAGTCACGAGAGCGACTCTTTCACCAGAATCAAATGCGTCATTTTTTTAAACCCGACAGCAAGGAAATGGAGGCACGCAAACCAACACTGCGGTCGAATGAGGAGGTGCAGACGTTTCTGTGCTTGGTGGGAGATGAGAGAATCCAGAGGGAGATTGAGTAATGAGAACGTTATCATGAGGTCTCCGCGCGCTAATGGCTGTGTTGTGTTTGAGTCACAATTATGAGTGTTTTGGTTAGGTTTGTATCTATGTAGCATTTGGGTGTGTGAAGGGCCCAGAAGTTTTAAGGTGTTTATAAAAGTATTTTTCTGTCCACGTGGAAAAAAAAAAAAAAAACATCCAAAAAACTCCAGATACACCTGCACGGCAACAATCCTGTCACTTAGGTCTGTGCAAGTTAAGTAATTTACTTGTGGGGAATACTTAAATTACTGCACTGACAACTGTAATGTGCTGTAAAGTAAACATAATGTGCACTCTTCCCAGTGGAACTGCAATTCAGTTGTATGGTGCTGTCAAAATCAAAAATCATTTTCCTACACATCACATTTCAATGTTAATTAAATAAACTCATGCTCGGTTCACTAAGACGCCCCTGCAAATGTACGTAAAAGCAAGCAGAAAATCAGAGCGCTTAAAACATTTTCAAATCAAAGCAGGGTATTAAATTCCATCAAGGTGGTGCTTACAGTAATCAGTGAAGCCACACCTTTTTTTATTTTTATTTTTTACAGCCACAGAGGTTAGCAGGAATTCTCATCAGAAGAACAAGTTTACCTTTCCAGAAGTTTGGTTCTAAGTTTAATTCTTGCCCACACTGGCTGAAATGGCATCAGTGGCTTGCTTTTCCTCCCAGGGAGATTTCAAAGCATTCGATTTTATTTTTTATTTCATTTTTGGTTGTTTAAATGTTGCTAGTTGAAAGCTGCACATCAGTACGGAAAGTTTACTGGTTTGGCTGAACACAGCAGTCGACCTTGCAGCCTTTTCTGTTCAGCTGCTGGGTTTGAGGTTGTTTAGAGCCGAAGGTGCTGCTACATGAGATTACACTTCCTGTAACCTTCTGTATACTGTCTTTGTGGAGCAACGGTATTTATGCCAGTATCAAGTATTGACAGGTAGCTGTGAGGCCCTACCCCAGGAGCTCTTTGGGCAGATTGTAGGCAATGTAAAAGCTGGATTGAGTAATCAGGCTCTTGGCAGGCAGACAGAAGCCCTCCAGTTGAGCTGAACTGCTTTAAAAGTCCTATCTCCTGTTGTTCCCCGCTGCGCTGGCAGCTTATCACCAAGACAGATTTCAGGGGCCTTGAACCATGAAGAGTCCATCCACGTGTGAGAAAGCCCAGGCTCTCGCTCAGACAATATGACCCCCCCGCCTCTGAGACATGGAAATAGCTCCTCAGTCCATGTCACCGTGAGAAAGACAAAACTTTACAATCTCTTCAGCTTCTGTTAGTGTCTGAGAGAAGGGGGAAAGACTGACTTTCCAAACAGAAGTGAGGAGGATTACAGTCTCTGTCAGGGGCTGTTAGAGATGATCCCGCAGGGAATGAGGCCAAGATCATGATCACTGCTCCACATGACTGGTTCCATGTCAATAATATACACAAACAGGTGTGTGTGTACACACACACACACACACACACACACACACAAAGGATTCCTCTCTTTCTGTGTCCCCATGTTCTCAACACCTGCCCTCTGAATGTGCTTTCAGTTAATCTCAACATTAATTATTGACTCTGAGTTTAATTTGAAAGGCAGACGCACTGTAAGCCATGGGACACTGCTTTAAATAATGTATACGGCCCATTCAGAGGTAATCATATTGTCATTGATTAATATACATTGGTGCTGTGGAGCATACCTGATGTGTGTGGGAGCCAGGCACTGGGTATGATAAAACTTGGCGCTGAGAGGCAGTGTCAGGGCAGGAGCATCTCTAGGGCCCCGTCCTCCTTGTCTGATGTTTCAATCACAGCTTAGGAGCTGTGATGCATGGAGGCATACACTATCAACTGACTGGATAACATGAGGAGCCCCAGAGAATCAAGGAAATGGATAGAGAGAGAGAGGAAAAAAAAACAGAATGCAATCGGGCAGAAAGAGGTAGATAAAATCAAAGCAAGAAGGGTGGAAGTTTGCAGAAAGGGTCCTAATGAACCAGAAATATTTTCACTTAAGGTAAAAATTTATTTCTTTATACTATTTTGCTTTGAATAGGGCAGCTGGTCCATTAGGAGGGAAATTATTTGCAGTAACAATACACTACACTAGCGACTGTAGACACATATGCGGGGTGTATCAAGTATACCGAGGCTAAGAGATTTGAGTGCTAATGAATTCCCCCACTCTCACACTCCTGTTGACACCTGGATGCAGATGCCATGTCACCCTAAGTTTAGTTTAGACAAACACCGACCTGCCCAAAGAGAAGCGAGGGGCTGCTCGGAGTGATGAAAAATTCATACACTGTTGTTACCTAGATGCCATTCAGAGAGCACAGAGTTCAAAAAAATGAACCAATTACAGTCTAAAACTCAACTGTCTGGACACAACACATGCATTTTGATAGATGTAAACTTAGAGACACTCAAACCAATAAAAAGTCATGCTAGACTCTCTTGCACAAACACACACACACACACATATACGCACAATCTCTATCAGATAGATAAACAACTCTTGTCCAAGACTCTCCTCCTTCAGGAGATTGTGAAAGCTTTGGCAAGCTTGAGTGAATATGTTGTTTTTGTTAATACATAAAGATTAGGGAAAGAGTCTCTAGGCACCCCACTCTCTCTCCCACTTTCGCTCAGTCTCTCCCTCTCTCCTTCTTGCTCCCCTCTCCTTTTATCCTCCCCCACCTTCCCTCTGAGTCTGGCAAGAGAGGTGGTCTTGTCAGACAGCTTCTCTCCCACGTACCGTGGAGCTCTGAGAGGTGTGGAGCAAACAGGCTGAATGCTGGGAGGCTTCTGTCTTTCTTTCTTAAAACCTTTTGGCTGCTGGAAAATACTCTCTGACAGGAGGCCTATGTGTTCTGCTGTATGTTTGACAGGGAAGTAAGAACAGCCTGCACCAGATACAAAATAGCACCACAGGCAGATGCTTAGCCAATCTAAGAAAGCGACTTGGATTGAGTAAGGAACAATATTCCACAACTGAAGCGGCGTAGTTGGTTATATGTGGTTCACTTAAGACTGTTTTACGGGGCTTTTTCTGTTTTCGAACCACAGTGATATGATACTGAGTAAGTAACGGGGAACTGGTGACCTAGCCGAAGGGGGTGGTTGAAAAAAATGCGCTCTTATCTCTATCTTGTGGTATTGCTGGAGTGGAAGTATGTGTAAGAAGGACTATGTAAAAGTAGAGCATCAGAGAGGACGCCTTATTTCTCTTTATCTGATAAACAGTGCTAGAAGCACAGTGACAGGGACAACTGTAGATAAGTCACTCAACGTGAAACGAAAAACTTACTTAGCATTTGTACAAATCATCCGATCTGGCTGGATAACCCTTTCATTTCATATTTATAGGTTTGGAAATGATAATAAGCGCATTGACGCCCGTTTCCAGTAAAGATGTCATACATAGAGGTGAAATGTGCTCACTCAGTGTCTTTAATGATGTTTTTGTGCCAACAAAAAAAAAAAGCAAAATGTGACAATGTTCATACTATGTAAACTGGTAGCTTTGCAATCAAGCCTTTAAGTTTCTTTGTTCACAGATGCGACAACGGGGTGAAAAAGGGAAGTGGCAATCCACACCTTTGACATGGTGTGTTTTGTTTTGTTTTGTTTATTTAGTCTTATTAAACAGTGCTGCTTTTGCTAAAAAAAATAAATAAATAAAACACTGGGGAAAAAAAATTGTTTTTTCACCTACAGGTGAAGTCAGACTTCTGTTAACAGCATCAGCGGGTAGACCTTCGTATCAAAAATCACACTCCTTCCCTTAAGTTTCATCCCTCAACAGACCAATAAGCCAGCCCAGTCAACCCCTAAAGAAAAGCTTTTTTTATTATCCAAAGTGAGGATGAGTGAAAGGCTAAATCACATCAGAGGCAACACAAGCCGCACATAAAGAACTTCTTTACTAAACAATGGAGCTGCCATGAGCACCACCTCTGTCTCCCAGCTGAGCCACACAGTCAGCTTAACCAATCATTGGGGTCAGAGCAGCCGCATGGATGACCAAAGTGCAGCCACCATAATGTAATTGTCATTGTATTGCCTTCCAATGTAAAAGGCATCTCCTTTCAGTATCATGAAGAGATTGAAGTGTAGATGAATAGATCCGAGGCTTGTGTAGGCGACTTTAAACTGATTTAAAGGAGTCGAGTATAGTACTAAGATGCACTTTGGAGTAGTGGTGTTATTCAGTCTTCACAATAGAGCTCTGTTCGACGGTGGACTGGAATAATCACAACCCAACACATCAGTCTAATCCCAATTCAGCGATATCTTTACGCGCACTCACACAATGCCAAGAATATGCTTAAAAGTAGAAGAGTTCTGATTTTTTTTTAAAGCAATCTCTTTTATGGCAAAGCATTTTCGAAATTTACACAGGGAGTATGGAAACATTAGAAAATGAATCTTATTTTTTTTAAAGAGAAAAATATGCACAAACCTTGATAAGCCAAAACAGAGAAAGCCAAGACATAAACAAAGGGAAGAAAGACAGAATGGTGAGAGAACAAATTGTCTAAATACATTTCAGATGATGATCCAAGGTTATTAGGGAAGAGAATAGTCTCCATCACTCCGTTCTTTCTACCTATCCTTGGGCCATCTCAGACTTACCATCTATTCCTAATGCACATTACTGTCAAATCTCTCTCTCTGTTTAGCAGTTTTATTTTATTCTGCAAGAAACTTGTTTTACGATTAAAAATTGCAAAGATGACCATTCCTAAAGCAAAGTCCAGTGTTTTGACTTGATCAGTTATTTAACTGTTTAAACAGTGTGTGTTTCATAACAAATGCAAAGTGCAATTTATTCTTTTATTTATTATCTAGAAACCGCAGCTATTTGTTTTAATTTTTTGATCCCTTATGACTAGACTGAAGTTATTTTATTTGCAAGTGCAGCCACATCTTGGGAAAAGCAACAGTGTCGGCCTAATCCCATATCTCTTAGAAATATGCTCACAGATATTTATCACATCTTACAGTGGTGGTGCCAGCATCCATCTACATGTAGTGGGCGCCTCCTCCTTCATTAGCCAATGGCACCTTTAGCTTATGGTCAGAGCTGTAGCAGTGTCTATAGTGTAATGAAATTTACGAAGAAGAGCCACTTGGTATGCCACTGATGCAGCAGCAGGTCCCTATGCTCTGTGAAAACCACACGTTCGCTTTTATAGATTGCATAATGGCCTGCATGAAAATGGTTTCACACTAACATAAATCAAATGTCAAAATACAACCGGAGCAAGACAATCCCCATGGTGCACACATGGACACAGAGACGCACACACAATGGCGCGCACACTTGCACAAATGGCAGATACACATGCTCAGAGGAGTCAGCCATCTGAAGAACTCACAGTCCTTCTTATGCAGATACATGTAGTGCTTAATAGCATACATAATAATTTATTAAGAAATGTTAAATATTCATCAATATCAAATTAATCATTTATAGCAGATCTTTAAATTAAAGAGTGTCCTTGAAGTTTTAGATGTGAGGACTGTCTTTAGTGAAGAGGCAATCCCCTGTGGACATTTTAAATCGCTGATGTACTTGGACTGCTATTGTATAATGACTGTCTCACTTTGATATTGTCTTTCACAAAGAAAAAAAAACACACACCAGTACAGAACAAATATCCTTGCAAAAGTAACTAGTTTGTTGTGTCATAATCAATGTTATCCTCATGCCAAGGAAATGTTAACCACTGCAAGAGTGCTGGAGAGGTGAGGGGCAGTATGTGGGTAGAGAAAAAAGGTATGAAGGTGGGCTCCGCAATCTGTTGTTGTGAAATGCTGCAGCATTGTCCAGGAAAGAAGACTAAGAGTGTAAAACAAAGTCATGGTGGAAGTGTCAAAAACTGCAGCTTCTCAAATGACCACTTGATGCTGGCTTTAGAAGTGTTTCAATAGCCACTGTCTGCCATGTTCTTCTGCAAAAAAAAGTTACTTTATCGCTTGACTCTGTTAGTGGCATTTGTCCCGTTCACTGGATTTTTTATTTTACGTGACAAATAGTATCGTTTGCTGTGAAGTTTATAGACCCTGACTGATATATTAGCAGGGCCAATATATCGGCTGATATTATCCATCAGTGCTTACAATGGCCAATAATGAAAACAAAAAAAGTAGAGACAAAAGAAACACCCTTCAACTGTTTATCAAGTGCTGATGTTGTATAGTATATCCACAAGAGGGCACTCAACTTACCTGTTGGCAACGTATGTTTGGTCCGCCACAAACAAAACAATCAGCTGATTTGAGCAGAGTCAAACAGTGCGTTAATGAGTAATCATGACATCTTGTAACAATAAAACAACAAATTTTTTTAAAACTCCATCATCATATTGCCTAGTAAGGCCTCATAAATTATGCATATTAGAGAAATCGGATTATGTTTCATGTGTCAAAATGTGACAGGACAGGCTGAACCCAAGTGCAGGACGCGTGGGAGAAAACTTAACTTGAAACATAACTTTTGATGCTTGAATGTACAAAATCCAAAGGCCTTGCAAACAAAAGGTACAAACTAGAAAGGGGTACACAGCTGCAGAGGACTGATGACAACAGAACCAAGAACCTGGGGAGGATGAGACACAGGTGAATAATGAGACAAAGTTAGCAAAACTGAACACAAAGCACAAGGGACAAGGAACTGTCAAAATAAAACAGGAAATGACCAACACATGCAGACTTGATACATGAGGAAGGCACACTAAGGGACAACACAAGTTGAACTAAACTAAAGTTAACAGGAACAAAATAAAATGGAAACCTACTGTAATGTCAAAACAAATGGTCAAGACATGGGGAAGACTGGAATAAAAGGGAAACCCGAATGAAGTATAATAACTAAAACCAAAACAGAAGTATAAGGGAAAAAAAAACTAAGAAACACAAACAGGGACATAACAAAACAGAACTTCAGATCACAACAGCTTCACAACTCAAAACACTGCATCACCAGCCCAGGACCATGACATCTTGTGTCTGAAAGAAAAACAGTATTGGCCCCATATATCAGGTTTTTAAAATATCAAATATTGGTATCGGTCTTAAAAGTCCTATATCAGTCTAACAGCCCATATCCAGGAAGTTTGTGCTCCTGTTCTGGTGAGTGAAATTATTTTGTTTTTGTGTGTATGTGGGTGTTATCTTTCACTAATTAACAGGTTGCTGTTTCTGTATGATGTAGGAATCAGGCTATGGATGTAGCTTGTTAACCAGGCTTTCTAGAGGTAGCTGATCATCCATGGATGAATGGCCCAAACACTTGAGTCGTGACTACAAAATGGTAGCCCACCAGTGGGTGATGTCGCGTTCATTTCTGTGAGTGAAACAAAGAGGCTGCTGTAACCTCTCTATTCCTCACCACCATTAACTTGTGTTTTTTTGGGGGGTTTTTTTGCTTATTTTGCGTGCTTTATGGATAAAGTGCCTGTTATTCCTTAACACTCAATGCAATACTTTGGTTAAACTCCTTAATTGTGACTGGTGATTTGATTGTGACTCTGGTGGTGTAAAGAGGTCAAATCACAGAAAAGTGTGTCATTGTCCAAAAACATATACCCCTAACTCTACATTTTATCCATTTTTTACATTACAGCCTGGCTGAGTGTGATTATCATGGTAACAGGTCTGGTCAGCCATGAGGTTAGTGAAAAACGCACACATCCACATCCCTCTAATGGGTGGCTGAAAAATGTTTTACTAATCATGAGCAACAGTGTGTGATTTTGTACATGAAGACCACTTAAGACCTCCAGATGAATAATTTTCTTAACCATTTATCCGAGGAGCCCACGTGCCCTGTTCATCGTGTACAGAGTACCAGCCAAACACAAACAGACGGCCAACCACATACTCTTACAACCACACTTATGGCCAATTTAGAATGACCAGTTAATCTATAAAGCATATCTCTGGATTACAGAAGGACACTGGATAGGCATGAGGCCTTAGTAAAAGACTAAAGGATTCAAACCAGGAATCTTGCAGCAGTGTACGACTGAAGACCTTCATCTTAAAAAAAATATGTTTTCTATGAACATTTTTCATTTTCATAATGAACTTTTTTAGAGCTAATCACCATAAAGAAAATTTTCACTTCATTTTATTCCCGCAAACATGACCAAAAACTCAAATTCCTGCATAAAGCGCTCTGAGCGCTCCTTAAAAACAGATGTCAAACCATTTAGCTGAATACCTCCAAAGGAGACGCACAAATAGCACCAGAGCTTCTCCCCCAATGCTCTCCTGATACACTGCTAATGCTTTGCATCCTGCCCACAGCTTTGGACTGTGAGTAAATAGAACAAAAACAAGACACGGCCAACATTCACACATCCTTCAGCACCTTGTTTACTCAATATCAGAGCATTTTTAAATACACACAGCTTGTGAGAATTAAGACATCACATTCTATACATCTGTGGTCATGAAGGCAGAAGAGGGGAAGGACAAATCTCCTTGCCAGGGCACACCGTCTGGTGAGACTGCATGGGACACGCTGTGCGCTGTTACACAGCAACTCAGTGCCAACCACACCTGCGCACATGCAGGCATCACACTCTCCAGGGCACACCGAGGTCACCTGGGTACTCTGCCAGCCACACCTGTCCTTCTCCTCACCCTTCATATGTCGTATATCCTTGTGGAAACCCCACAGATGGAGTAACACACGATGCACGTATGATAGGCTGGTCTGCAAAGGGCAGTCAAAAGTAAAGAACATTCTACTTACTGTACCAAGTTGGTGTGGCTGGAAACAGATTTTCCTGTACAGTGGTAGTATTTTCATCATTCTTTCAATATTGTTCCCCTTATCAGTTCTGCTAATGCCCTCTGGCAAGAGAGTAGAGAGTTGGGTCATTTCTATCAGTATGTGTAAAAGCAAGGTTCGGTATGGAGTTAGAGAAAAAAAGGCGGCTTATAAAAGATTATGCTGCCATGATAACAAATAATCAGGAGCTAATTCTTTGTCTGGCCCTCTCTTATCTGTCCCTAAGCCTTCTTATTAGGGGGCTTACATCTGCATTTGCAGCTGATGAGGGTGCTTCTCCTCTCTTAAATTTAAACACCACATACCCAAACGGAGACAGCACACAAATATTAGATCTGGCCCTCACCTCTCCGCTATTTGTAATAGTTGTGGATCAGACAGAGTCACATATGTTTGCTAAATCCAGTGCCTAAAGGATTGAAAGGGTTTTTGCATAAAGATTACAGAGGTCTGAGTGTTTTATCTCGATCTGATTATTTTATTAATAACAGCTTGTGGGTGGCAGGTCCTCAGATACAAGGCTTAGCGCCTATTCATTTCACTTGTACAAATCCTCCCCTCTCAGAACAGGTCATATTTACTTTAAGCTTTTAATTTATCTACAGCACCAACCAAAAGTTTTTTTTTCTTTCAGTGTACCTAATGTATTGAAAACTGGAGGAAATGAATGGATGGAGGTACTTTTTTTTTTTTTTTTTACAAATCAAAAAACTCTGCGTGTTTTGCTTTTATTATTTCT
>VOQJ01002068.1:22621-49331 GCA_015052665.1 Apistogramma diplotaenia | reverse complement strand
TATATATATATATATATATATTGCATTAAGGTAGAAAGTATTTTACAAATGTAAATTTTCAGATCGGTATGATCACAGTTAAAATCTATATTTCATGTTTATTCAGCAGCTTCACTCCAGACTGCAATCGATTCATTGTCTCAGAACCGTGGATATCTGTAGCAACTGTTGCCTGCTGTCAGTGCCACCTGGATCTACTAACCAAATACACATGAACGTGCACCTGTGACCCCGCTGTTTGAAAGCCTGTTTGTATTTACCATGTTATAGTTATTTGTTTTATTTGTAAAAAATATAAATTTAAGAAATACAGAACAGCCTGGATGAAATACAATAGAAGGCACTGCAGCTTAATTACACTGCTAACAATCATGCTCCCTTATAGAAAAATATATTAAATGTATTAAAAAGTTAAAAGAGAATTCCAGACTCCAGAGTCCAGCATATGTGCGCATTTCTAAGACAGCATCAAGCACATACAGCAGGCTGCTAGCCAGCGGTTGATCGGCTGGCGTTGCGCCGGGCTGAGGCACGGTTGCGCCGGGCTGAGATTTCACCGGCTCAGCGGTTAGCATTAGCTTGCTAATTAGCATTAGCATGTTATGCTAACACGCCGCACGCACGCGCCGTGCTGAAATTTTTTTCTGGCTCAAAGCCTGTACAGTAATATTAATGCTTCATGTTCTGGAACATGAGCCTGATTTCAGCGTTGAGCTGTGAGAATACAACAAGGTGGTGGCCTCACAAAACTCCTTTTAACAATCATAAAAGTCGTGAAATTATTCAGCACATAAATGCAGCAGTTTTAAGCAGAAACACTATACACGAATCCTTCTGCTTATTTACATTAGAAGTTATGTTTTCTTTGCAATACAAGTTTTCAACATTTCTGTGCGATTTTGCTGGAATGTTTGCCGTATATATATTTGAACCTTTCTTCAAAAGTAAAATCTTCTAGAAATAAAGCTGTAAGAACCTTCAAACCATAATGAAAGAGAATCTTTGGTTTATCTAAGTGCAGCTAAAGCCTTTAAAGACGTGTCATAAAATTCTGTGCAGCTTTACTAGGGTAGCACTTCAGGTACATAATTAACAGCTATTTGTTTTCACGAAGTCTGAATGTAAGCAGTTAATGTGAGTTTCTTTGTATATGAGTAGCAAGAGATTTGCTTTTTTTTGGCAGTTTTATCACAGTTAATCACATCTTATCGCAAACAGATTGATATGATAATTAACTGTGAGTGGTTGCAGACCTGGTTTCCGTTTTTCAAACAACCTTTGAAAAAAAATAACATAAATTCATTAAACACGGAAAATGTGTTATAGAAACGAAAAAGCCAAAAAGCTCAAAACTGTGGTGAGAGAAAATGCTTCTGTCTGTCCATAAATATTAGTACAAGCCCACAGGGTTTTGTTATAGCAGCGTTATTACACAGCATTTAAAAATGTTTCAAACAAAAACTGGCCCATAAGTTTCAAGTAAAATTACATTTACACACTAAGTTTATTTACAACAAATGATACTGAAAAGGGGGGGGGGGTTTCAATATATTACTGCATTTCCTATTATTATTAAATCAAAAGCTGGTGTTCATACAACACACCCGAGTTTATTTGACATATCAGCTGCTATCACAGAACAATCTCCTTCACTACATTATCTGTCCCCTGGTTTCTTCACAGTCAATAAACCCCAGGATAAATGTCTGCACTCTAAAGTAACTGCCTATCTTTTTAAACCATATTTTCATTCCAGCGAGTTAAAAGTAAACCTCATTATTCTTTTACTTTGTTTTCAAGCGGATAAACAAATAAGAGCGGTCCTGTTGTTTTACAACTGTAGCGACTGGAGGAACGAGAGAAATTTCAATTATTATATGATATATATAATCAACATTAGAAAAGAAAATATATATATATAAAATCAGAAAATCCCAGACAATAGCTGAACTTTTCACCTCAGCTTTTTAGCTGGCATCATTTATGTAGCCTTCAAATCCCTGCAAGAAGTTGGACTTCTTCAAAATCCTCCCTAACAAAGCGGCGCATCAGTGTGTATTTCTGGGTAAAGAGGTCAGGAGTATTTGCTAGTATAAATTGAACTATTCAGATAGACTTAACCTTTGGATGCTGAATCTCTTTTTGCTTTAATTCACAGCAGCCCCTTCAACCATTTAATCCTCATACACAGAGATTTACATACCCCACTTGGATTCATGCAGACACACATCAGTCCTGTTTCTCTGGAATAAACTGCCTAAAAATGTGAACAAAGGCAAACACACACACAAACACGCAGCCGCCACGTGCTGGGCTAACGTGTCCCGGGGATACGGAGCATCCGAAGGATAGCAACACTGCTGAGCCCAAACAAAATCAGCCAGCCCATTAAATGAGGCGTGACTCAGGAATCGAGCGTAATTTCTCTTGATGGTGTCTCAACGTGTTTTAAAGTCATTTATATAACGACGGCGATGATTCACAGAGGAAGAGAGCAGAAATGGAGCAGAAAAAGAGCATATTGACTCTGTTGAGGGTCCCAGGAATTACGTCTCCAAATGTACAAAGAGGCAGTTAGCAGAAGGTCAGCGTCGTGATGTAAGCTCTGGAGGTCAGCGCTGCGACACTGTGACACAACAAAGTGAGAGAACACCCGCTTCCCTTCTTTTCAATTAGTTTTTACAGCACACAGCTGTAAAAAATATATATAATTCGATACACATCCCCATGTTTTTAACCCCCATCACCAATGATCACGCTGCGGCTTTCAACTTTCTAAAAACACCATCTGCAAAACGTGAACGCACAAACGAAGGCTGCACCACACAACTCGTGAGCGTTTATGAACATGTGTTAGGATGCACTTTTCAGGCAATGCAAGGTGAGAATTATCTGCTTATGGCAATCCGTGTCATGTGACGCCATAAGGCGATAGCGGGAGGACAAATATATACAGCTCAGCCTCCGGTGTCTGCCCCCCTGTGAATTTCAAATATGAAAATAGAAAGAATGGAAAGGAGGAGAAAGTTCCTGCAATAAGAGTCTGCAGTCAGCTGCAAAAAAGAGGATTCTTTGTGCTGCTTTTCAAGGAGGCTCCGCGCACGTGCTAGCAGGAGCCAGGTGGCTTTGCTCGAACCACGAAATCACAAAGATAGAGATTAAGGAATCGCTGGAATCATCCAACATCCAGGGATGTCCTGCGTGATTAGAGGAGCTTAGACTGCGGCAGTGCCACTTTGATGCTATTCACTAGGAATATCATTTCAGCACCGGTTGCACTAGTTGGAATTGCATTTGGCACTAGAATCCGATATCTGATATCTATGTGAAATCTAGTCAGGTGCTTATTGCTGAGACGTGCTAAATTGCTGAAAATGTGAAAAGCAAAAATTAGATGAGCAATCCAATAGTTTACAGGGTAGAACATCAAAATACCTCAGCTGGGAAGGTTATTTTTACACGAGTGCAGGGGTGTGTAATTGCAGTGTCAATCTTCTGGATTTAGCAGAAACTTAATTCTCTCACCAGTCTTTGAACTTTAAATGAAGCGTTTTGCATGAACGTGACGGAGCGGTGCGGATGTGAAATCTGAGCTTGCATTGTTGGCATAAAACATTGCTGTGAGGTATCTACGGCCACTTTACAAGAACAGTAATTATCTCTTCCATCACATAAATCTGTCTGCAGTGTTTTATTGTGCTCAGCCTGGCATAAACTTAAGGATAAAGATCAGATAACTATCAGGCACTAACTATAAAATTGATTTAGGGGGAAGAGTCACCTGCACTTCGCACCGCATATATAACTCTAACTCTATCCAAACGAGAATTAAGGTCACTTATTAGACCATTAATGTTCACCGTCTGATGCATTTCAAGGTTACTCACGGAGCTTTGATCACCTGCATCAGCCATGATGTCTAACTGCGCTCTGAACTCTAACCTGCTGTACGTTGTTGCCATTACAGGACCAGCTCCACTTCTTGATTTCTTTCTTTTCTTATTGTCTGCTGAGAGAAATCTTAGGTAATGGATGTCATCATCTTGCATCCTTCTCACAGCCTAAGATGTACTAATCAATGCAACTCTGACAAGCAGTATTACCACCGACATGCATCACATTACTAACAGCAGGCTGCTAATAATATACAGGCGATAAAGCATTGATCTTCTGCCAGGAATACAGAATTAAAAGCGAGGGTCCGTACAAACTTACACCAGCCATTTGCTGTGGGCATGTACATGCCCCTATTTAGTTTCATTAAATATGTTCATAAGTTATGATTAAAGCCCTTTTAAGACATGGAATACATAACATTGTTGGAGCCATCAATCTGTAGAAGTCGCAGCATTCTTTCGTTCAGGCTTGGGTACCTTTACATTACTGTTGTTCAGACATATGAAAAAACAGATAGAAACAAACAGTGCACTCTTTACTACACACAGGCTTTTCTTGGGCAAGATGCCCAGATATATTAACAGTTGCTCAAGTACAGTATGTTTGCTGACTCTGAGAATAACAAGCCCCTTGCTCTTATTTTGAAAGTCGCTGCCAGCTAGACCTGGCCTTTCAGTTTTCCTGGCCAGCTAATCGTTTTATTCATTATTATTCAGGTCTACCAGTGAGAGGATCGTATCCTGTGGTTGGATGTACTGTACCGCCACTGTCTCTGACTGCAGCTGACAGCAGTAGACTCTGGAAGTCCACTCGAACCAGTACCTGCAGCAGATGAACTCATTCGTATGTGCTATGGTAACTCAGGCAGCAGACCACAAGTCTAGAGTTTGGAGTTGTAGAGCAACTAACCAGAGAAGCAGCTGCTCGGTCATTTATTCGTCACAAAATACAAATACAAATCCGATAAAGTTGGGACGCTGCGTAAAATGCAAATAAAAACAGAATGCAATGATTTGCAAATCTCATAAACCCATAATTTAGTCGCAATATAACATAGAAAACATACAATATTTAAACTGAAACTTTTTACTATTTCATGAAAAATACTTTATTTTGAATAGTCTCGAAAGAGCTGGAACGAGAGGAGCGAAGAGCTGGAAAATAAGTGGTACGAAAAAGACAGCTGGAGGAACATTTTGCAACTAATCGGATTAACTGGCAACAGGTCAGTAACACGACAATATAAAAAGTTCATGATGCAGTGTTTCTCAGAAGTAAAGCTCAGCAGGATCACCGTTCCTCAATGTGACACCTTTGAATGTCTCATCATCTATAGAACATAACAAAAGAGTCAGAGAATCTGGAGGAAACTGAGCAGGGACCAGGCCAAGAATCAAAATCAGAATTCCACGATCTCTCGGCCCTCAGGTGGAGCTGCTTTAAAAGCAGGCATGATTCTCAGATGGAAATCAGTGCATGGGCTCAAGACCAACCAGCTCGTTATCAGTGCTCATTTCAAATCCCTGTATGTCTGATGGTATACAGGTGCATCGGTGCTTATGGAATTTGTAAAAAGACCATCAGTGCTGAAAGGCACATACAGGTTTAAGAGCAACACGTGCTCCCATCCAGATGGCATGGTTTTTAGGGAAGGCCTTGCAGTTGTAGCAAGACAGTGCTAAACTGCATACTGCAGCTATTACAGCAGCTGCTGAACTGGCCTGATGACGTAGCCGTGATCTAAAACCTCATCTCCAAGGCAACATGAAACAAAAGTATGACAAAGAAGCTGTTAAATGAATAGGGGATCCTACACAGTGGGGAACATTTGTAAATCATCAGTTTCAGAACTGTGCACCCCGCCTCTCGCCCTACTGCATATAAAACAGGCTCCAGCCCAACCGTGACCCTGAATTGGATAGGTGGAAGAAAACTGTGGATGGATGCATGGGTGGAAAAATAAATACAGTATTCTTTAATAATTCACTAATTCATTTAATGGTGCACCTACTCATCCAGCAGTGCACATCTAAGGGTATGCACATCCACCACCCCATCCCCGAGTAGAGGCCAAACCTGTGGGTCATACTGCAGTATGTTATATGTGCTGTGCGCATGAAATCTTAGACATTAAAATGTGCAATGCAAGAGTTCTTTTAACTTCACAGCTACATTGTGAAGGTTGCGAGGATGCATGCAGGATGTTGTTCTGTTTTTAAATAGCAGTACAGGGTCAAAACACGCTGTGAGCTGAGCAGCTCACAAAGATGCACTACAGACATATTTTGTGTGCGCCTATCCGTTAATGTGACTGAATGCACTGAGACTAGAGATGTGTTGAAAAGAATGTGTAAACGTTACTGGATCTGACCTAGTAGCATCAGTTTGGTCACACAGTAAATTTGCTTTTACGGGAAACTGCGCCTTCCGAGTGGAGGCTGACTAATTTAGATGCCGTCAGAACAGAGAAAAGAAGTGCGTGTCTTAGAGAGTTCAAATATGTGCATTATGTGAAACACAGGATTCTGTGGCATGCGATAATTCGCCGCTGAATAGTGACTGCTATAATAAAGTGTGACTCAGCAGCTAGAAAAAAAAAAAAGCAATATCGTCTCACTTTATCAATTATTCCTCCTCAGATTTCGAGGGCGCAAGAGGATATAGATAGAAGTGGATATTAAGAAAAAAAGCAAGCAAAAAAAGCTAAAGGGTTTGCATCTTTGCAAATGAAAAAGCAAAAAATAAAGAAAAAGAAATCTCCAGGGAAGACTAATCACTTTCATTTTGCATCTCTGAAGAATTAGACCAAGTTAAAGAGTCTCACACCACAGCGAAGGCAGCAGAAAGTGATGCCTAGCTGCAGATATGATAATGGATGGCTTTTCCCTTGAGGTTGTTAAATAATTATCTTGTCGTAGGTTTAAGAGCTCATGTTTAAAGTAGGACGTTCCATCACTCCGGACCTAAGCTGTTAAAAGGAAAAGGACTACGCAAGTCATCATTCTTTTAAAATATGTACATTGCAGGACAAGGATGTGTGAACGAACACACTCCATTTATTATTCACAAGTGTGTGTCAACAAGTTTGACAGTGGGGTAAAGCTATTTTTATAATGTGCGTATCTTCGTCAGGGATTATGAAGACAATACTTGATGTTGATTTTACGGCAAATATGCAGCCGATCACTTTCAAAATGTCTAAATCAATATTTCATCTAAAAGGGATATTACTCATCTTCATCTCCAATCCGTAAGCTGTCAAGACATTCAGCACTGACAAAACTGAGCCTTCCAAGTGTCTGCCTGTCACTGTAATCCCTAATAACAGAGACCAAAAGAAAGAGCCATGTTTCCAATTTGTGCTCTGAGAAAAAAATCCTCCCTTCCATCCTTTTCTTCATTTTCCGTCTCCTGTGCCCTTTCCTGTTTTTTTCCCTCTCACTGGGCTTTACTCGAACAAATCATTAGTAACACATACTGCTGTTTTTCTCCGGGTGAGCCAGGCTAATTTTGACACACTCATTATGCCTTCCCTCTCTGTCTCCCTTTCTTCTGCCTCACACAGACCTTCTTTCTCTGCGGGCCCTGACCTGCCCCTGCCCCCTCCATGCTAGGCCGTGAGATACATCACTGTAAAAGCTTCCTATCTCTGAGGGGTTGCCTGCGGTGAAGGACCTGCTTGGCAAGGGTCGAACCAGGGCTGTAGACCGATGTCTGTCCAAAGACTAGCACTTCAAGTCTGATGAGAGGTCCAGTTCCCTGCCAAGAACGTGCTGACACCTACAGCTTGGACCCTCTCATATGTTCCTACCTTCCATGTTCCCCCATGTGAGTTCTCCCTCTTTGTTTGATATTGTCTCTTTATGTGTTTTCCAATCTTTTGCCCGCTCCATGTGAGAACATAGCAGTGGATGCTAGGAGCCCACTGCGGTGCATGGCAGGCGGAGAAAAAGAAAGAGGGAGGGAAGCAGATGCTTGTGACAGTGTGGGGGCGGTAATGAGGGCCCCTACGACGGGCAGACAATCAGTAAGGGCCGTGTACACAGCCCACTCGCGCACACACACGTAGAACAGCGAGGGAGTAATGGGCTGGCAAAAGCCTGGGGCCAGTATCACTGACACATACACATTCACCACACACTACATGGTGAATAATAAAGAGGGAAACCACCACCATCACTGTCAGCCGCTCGCTGAGCAGAATAAAACCAGCCAAAAGTGCATTACCCGCACCATTTTTGTAAAATATTCATTTAGAACAAACAAACACCTATCCCGGCTGAGGTGAATCAGTTCAGCGTGGAGCAACAGTACATGCAACGGGAGGAGGGAGGATTTTCTGGCTCCCTCAGCCGTTCTGTCTCATGCCAGGACGGCACATATGACATCCCAGTGTGTTCCCCAAGCCTGCCTCTAATACGCACGCAAGGCCTTTCAAAAGCATTACCCGGACGACGGGAGATACTTTTATTCTGGCAGACGTTTCAGTGAGAAGGAGGTTCGATTCACCAAAGCAAAGGCGGAGAGGAGGGAAAACAAACGGTACTTGCCGAGCGCGGGGTTCACGTTGCCGCAGAGACATTTCGAGAAGTGGGGCAGAGGAAAGGGTGCGTGTTGAAGTGAACGAGGTTTGAAAATAGCCTGAGATAAAACAAAGATGGCACAGCTGCTAAAGCGAAGCATGCACAGAGCACTGCAAAAATGCACACGAATGGCGAGTAAACGCAAACACCTAAAACCCCGAGATGCACGCATAAATACACGAATGGCATGCGCTCGCCTAAACTATCAGAATCCAATCTGGAGTCCAAAGCAGCAGCATGCTGGACAGCTTCAGCTAAGGAAGATTGATTACAATCAATTATGTCACCAAAGGAAGTCTTTTTTTCACCATGAAAGGCCAACTGATCAATCCGCTGAGCTAGATTTACTTAGGATAGCTGTCGAGCAGAGAAACGCGAGAGAGCTGTTAAAACAAAATGATATACAAAAGACCTCAGCGGTGCGATGTTGTGTCTGACGTGATGATTACTCTGCGCTGCATCGTCGTGACCTTTGGATATTGCTCATTATATCGAGGCAGTGCTTTTTAGCAGGAAAGATTAACATTTCAAATTTGAACCGAGAGAGAGCGCATTTTCAGTCTGCAGAGTTCAGCTGTTGTAAATATGCCGACTCACCGAGCAACGCGCCTCTGTTTTCTGTGTAACGTAACTCTTATGCAAGAAATTTTTTAAAAGTTAGCAAGACACTAATCATGGCTGAAGGAGCATGCTGGCACCACATGACCACCTAAAGTGGGCACATTTGGGTGTATGGCAGGGCCTTGAACCTGACTGCACACTGACCCATGGTGACTTGTGTCACAATGGGGATCCGGACTGCTTTTTAAGGTGAGGATTAGAATTGTGTTTAAGTTGGGCTGAGGGCGAGGCATTGCATCGTGATGGTTAACGTAAGGTAAGGGGCTCCAGGAATGCACAATGTCAATGAGTAACTTCACAGAGACAGCAATGCAAGGTGTGCGCGCGCACGCGTGTGAGTCTCAGTTCATAACTTATATTTGTCATCTCAAGACTGACAGCAGCCACTCTGCATTACTTTTAGCTACAGTGACGTATTTGACCCTGGTGTTTATCCCAGCCTCTCCCTCAAAGATGTGAACGCATAGTGACACACAGTTACAGTCACATGCAGCACACACACAATAATACACACTTTCCTGTTTCCGACTTGACGCCAGGGAGACAATTTGAAACGGTCGGTCCGTGGACGATCAGCCCTCTGCTGTAATTGGGTCCCTTGTCACCCAGCAAATTCATGTCAGCATTGGTCACATGGGATACTAATCTAAATGGCATCGGTGTCCTATTTTGTGTGTGTGCGTACATAGGTGTGTTTGTGTGTGTTTGAAAAAGACCTATGGAAAGCATGAAAGGTGTAGTAACTTTGAGCAGCAAAGGCAGAGGATGCTTGAAAATTACGTGCCGGGCTGTCACCGGACTGTGCTGCAGCAGACCCCTGCTATGAATACGACTGCCATGCACACAGTAGTTTACTTAGTTTCCTTTAGTCTAGACATGCAGAGGTGTTAACGGCATGGACAAAGCCACGGCTTGCTATTTCTCTGCTACTGATTTTGTTCATTTTTTTCTCTTAAAAGTTCAAATCAATCATAGTAATTTAAAAATACAGTTCCAGAACAGAAACTGGGCACCATTATAGCAGTTAAATATGAGCAAAAACTTCAAATCATTTTAAACTTTTGCGACCTTTTCTCGCATGTTTATGAGTGTTATTTTTGAACCAGCTAATCCTTAGTTAATTAAGTTATAGCGGTGCCTCTCAGGTTATCTGTATACCTGCTTTTTTTTTGTGAAATGTACTAACTCGTATTGAAGATCACATTCAGATGCATGTGACTACCTGAGAGTGTTTTCAGTCCCGAGAGAAAACTCAGTTCTGAATGTGGGAACTGACTACATTAGTCTGAACCCACATTTCTCTCGAAGCTGCAGCCACACCTGAACAAGGCACATGAATTTAGATAATAAAGAATTAAAGGACAAGGACTTAGTATAGTATGTAAGAGTGCTGTTAGGTGAAATTAATCAACAACCCTTGAGCAAATCAGGATTACTTATTCATCCAGGCCATTGTATAATGAATATAAATGATGACCTTTAGAGAGCAGGCTTTTTTCATGTCATGTTTCCTAATGTAGACTGAAGATGAGCCACTTTAGTGAAATATAGGAAAATATAAAAAGGTAATGTTTCATTGCCTTTCATTTTCATTACCGGGAAGATAACAGAGGCTTTAGACACCACTGAGAAGTTAAAAGACAGAAGTGATACTCACCAGACTAAGTCATGGTGACATTAAAGCCAGCCACCATCCATCCATCCATCCATCCGTCCATCCATCCATCCAAGTGCTCTTTCTCTCCCCGAACTCCTCCCACATTTGAGTGGAAGGACTTTGATTATTTTGCTTCTGCAACTGCCAAAGCGTGGCCCTGTTGGCCCTCTGCTACCTGTCTGCTGCTTTATGAGACCCCTGTAACAACAAGCCTGGAAAGCTTCCTTCTTCTCGCTCACCAGCAGGTTCTCAGGTTGCTGGCATGACAGGCACTGAAGACTTTATAACCTGGCTCCTGCCAGCTGCCTCAGCAATGGCCGTCTTGAACATGGTCCATTTTGGACTCTATGTCTCCAACTTCACACAGGATGCAAGAGAAATCCCTCTGGATTTGAGAGGGACAGGGGCTTCCACCAGACATTCCCAGTCTCAACTTTGTCCAGCAGCTTTCCTGCCATCCAACTCACCGCTTGGTTAGTGGTCAGTTAGCAGTTCTGCTTCTCTCTTCACGTCCAAGA
This sequence comes from Apistogramma diplotaenia, assembly GCA_015052665.1. Lineage (NCBI taxonomy): Eukaryota > Metazoa > Chordata > Actinopteri > Cichliformes > Cichlidae > Apistogramma > Apistogramma diplotaenia. Next base: position 38,055 of record VOQJ01002068.1, on the reverse strand, counting down.
CGTATGGACTCAGATCAGATGACGCAACAATCAATTCAATGATTGATCTGTGGCTTAAGGTACTCTGGTATCAGCCAGCTTGTGCTCAAATATGGTTTTTATTACGGTGCCTAGCACAGAAGTCCAATAACAAAACAGCACTCTAATTCAGATCAGCCAGGCTCTTCCACCCAATCATCCTTCTCCAAGTGTCTCCATTGTTGCCTTGATGAGCACCAAAATACTATGAAGTTCCCAGGCAGAACCCCTTCCGAGACCCTACCCAAAGACTCTAAGAAGGCTGGGCATTCCTAACCTCTGTTCGGCGCATCTGCACAGATAACAGTCCGAGTCTTAGTGATTTAAAGTCACACAGAAGCAACCATCTTGCTCTCCAGGGAATGCTCCATAACGCTGGCACTGACCCGGGGGCTTGTAAATATCCCTACTCCAGAAAAGGAAAGAGTTCATTCCTTCTCCAGGAATTTGGTTCCAAAACCCTTGGTGTGCATGGAGGTAAGCCAACTAAATCTAGTTGGCAGTGCTTCTCTTCGTGCACTAGCTCAGGTTCTTTCCCTGTCAGCGAGTTGTTCCACATTCCAAAAATTAGTCTGCAATGCTGAGGGTCCAGATGCCTCACTCTCTCAGCCCACCTAAAATGCTCAGAAAGGACACAAGGAGGGCGACAGAGTCTGAGGTGTTGACCTGGCAACCACATTCCCCAGCTCCCAGTCTGCCAGATCTGAAAGTCCATCCACAGGATGCACAGGAGCAGGTCTTATTGACAGACACCTCACCCCACTATCTAGAGGGCCCAAAAGACCCACTGCCAGCCTTTCAGTCCCAAAGCCCCCCTGTGTCTATTCCCCAATGTGTCAAAGCTGCAGGAAGAAAGGGGACCTACAAGGTATTTGGCAGGTTTTTCTTTTTTTTTTTTTATTTTGTGGCACCTCAGTGTAAAATCTACAGTGAAAAGTCTCAGAGTGCCATCTGTGGGGGACTAAGTGAGGAACTAGGAAGCTGCTGACACAGTAATTGCTGACATCTAGAAATGAGGCTCAGGAAAAGGGGAATTTAAAAAAAGAAGTAAAGTGGTGGTAAGTGACAGCATGGGCAGAGATAGAAAAAACGTGAGTTGAGAGGTTGATAATTATGAGGAGGCGAACACGAAGCACTGAGCATGTGGTACAGTATTTCTCAACTTTAAACACTGTACTGAAGCAGTGTTTGGTCAGATGTCGGTTACAGAACATGAGTCATTCCCAGCTTGTATGTGTGTGATTCGGATACCAAAAAGGAATATCCTCGATAAAGTGAGTAAAAGAAAGGAGTCCAAGTCATGTCAATGAACCATCTCAAGCTCCTTCACTTTATTTTTGGAAAGGGCAAAGAGAAAATGTGCACACAATACAACTCACTACAGTACAGTAGACTAATCCAACCCATATCCTCTTCATTAATAATAGAGAGGAACTGTGTGGGTGTTAGACAACAAACCTGGCTCTTTAAAGGAACGGCTGCAAAACAATAAATACATCTGAGTCGCTGTCATCACAACTGCGTCCTCAGGGTCAAATAAAATTTGAAAAGTTGCACTCAAAGCAAAAATAAAAGATGTTGACCCTGTTTGTTTGGGTGAGGACCAAATAGGACGAACTGGAGTTCCCTTAGCTTTCTAATAAGCTCTGGATTGCCTACAATAGAAATCTACTAGCTGATGTATGTTTACAAGGAAAACCAGAAAATAGTTTTTTTATGTTGCAATACTCTGATTTTGATACATTATCAGGAGAAAATGGGTAACTTGCTTTATTTGTTCTCAACTGCTCAAGTCAGGCCAGGTGAGAAATGTGCTTCAAAGACTGAATTTTAATTTTTGTGGCAATATGACGAAACCTTGTGATCAAACTTTATGGCTCATTCACACTAGAGTAAAAACAGGACACCATCTTGTGCCCAGAAAGAAAAGATGCTTCCCCAGTGATTGCGTTGACTTTATTTACAGTCAGACAGTGATTGCAGTGACCAGCTAGTTCCCCAAAGGTTGAACAACCAGTTGGTGCAACCCCCTGAACCTCTGGGTGATGACTCTCAATCACAAGACAATTGCACCAGTTGCCTGGAGGGAGACATGTCTCCAAACAGTTGTGGTCTGACTCAGACTGACTTCAATCAGACAAACTGGTGAAGTGAACCAACCGCCAGCATGTTGCTATCAATCAGTTAGCCTGCAAAGGATGTCTGTGATATGTCTCTTTGCAATAGGGGAATTGACTCAGTTGGTGGCGTCCTGCGTGTAGCAGCTTTTTGATGCTTTATCACAAAGAGAATGAATGTGATTTCCAACTTAAACTGATAGAAGACTGATTTTGTTTAACTGCTTTGAAGACAGCGACTGATTGTAAGTGGTCACACAGGAAGGCACCAGGCTGGATTCAAACCCAGGACCTTCTTGACGTGAGGTCACAATGCTAACCACCACACCACTGTACCCCCCCCCCCCTCCATATTGTACATGGTCTCAATAATTGTTTTGGTTGTGCTGCAGTCTGCAATCACTGTTTTGTTCAGTGTTACTAGCATTAAGTAGGCCGTATGTTAAAAGGCAATGAAAGAAAGGCGTTGCAGATTTGAAAATGTACTGTATACACCACCCTGGACACTGGATAATGTATATGTATTATTTATATTTAATAAATTCAGATTACAGTCGTTGTTGTTTCAGGGTCATTAAGCTGCAGTAAGTGCATCCTTTAAATGGTCATTCAGCAAGATTGTAGAGCCAACTCTTCCCGTGCGTTGAACTCTTGGACACTGGAGTTTACTGTCAGTTCTTTAAAAGTAAAAATGTCAGAGGTAATTGCCTTTTAAAATGCCTACCTGATGAAAATCATCAGTTTTGTCTGATGGAGACTAAACGCCCCTTGGCCTGCTTCTCAAAGAACTATATCCGCCATATGAATGCCCTTCAGATACACCACAGGGTTCTTTTGTTGAGAGCTGTTTAATGGTTAAAATTAATGGCTGTAAGCTATCAACCAGTGCAATTTTGCCTGTTTTTTTCATAGTTTCAAAGTGTCAAACTGCTTCCTCCCACAACGATGCAATAAGTAAGTGACCTCACTCTGGCAACTGAACTGACTCCATGACACGACTGCCCTGCGGTTAAAATTTATCGCTTCTAATTGCAAAACCAGGTGCTAAGAATTATTTGAAAGGGACAGAACCCTGCTAAAGCCTGTGTGTGAGCTGTCAGTGGGAATCAGATATACAGTAAAGCTTATTATCAGGTCTATCCATGCCGGTCAGAACACACAGATTGACCTCTGATTTGAGATGAAAATGGAGTCGTATATCCAGCGGCCTCCTGGTTCCTGATTAAGTGATGTCATCTAAGTGCTGCAGAGTGGAGAGCTTTTATTGTATACTGCAACCTGTGATGACACTGCTGACAGTGAGAAAAAGAGCAAGAAAGGGGAAGCAAACAAGAACAATGGAGAGACAGAATAAGACAAATTCACCTTACTTTGTGATCCACATGCTGCTAAACTGGTGTTGTAAAGCCTCAGTAAAGGGTGGGATGGAGGGTTATTGTATGTACTCGCTGGTGCAATTGAGCACTGAGTGAGGATGCTGTCGGGGCCGGTGACAAATAACTTGTATTTGTGTGGCCTTTCAAAGCCATACACCACACTGCACAAGCATTTGCTGAGAGTAGAGACGAAAGAAACTGATGAGAAGCTTCCTATTGATCCTGCAGACCGTTAGGTAAACAAACCCAACATGAACCGCAGCTCCTTGTGGCTACATACATAAACTAAAGCTCACGAGGTATTTGTCCAAAAACAGGACACAAGGGGAAAAAAATCATGGAACACAAACACACACACGCAGCAATGACAGAAGACACACTCACCCACCATCTGCAGGGCAGCCAAACACACTTAAGATCTTGAACAGTCGTGGGAATCAAATTAACGCCTTAATAGCCACAACAGCTGCAAAAGGAGCGAATACAGGCTGGACAATTTTGCTGAAGTAACAATCTGAATGATAAATATTCATTTGGACTTTATTAAGTGAGATTTTAAGCATTATTATAGCAACAGCTCTGTGAAATGATAGAGTGACAATATCTTTAGCAGAGAATTAAGTATGTTTGCTGCATGTTTCAGTAGCAGGTCTGGCCACATATGCATAGAGTGCACGTGAACCCATCCCTTTGCTGTTGCGTATTTTGTTTATATATTTTATATGTGTGTGTTTATATATTATATATGTGTACATGTGATAAGCAACTGTTAAAATGATACATTATTCATTACAAAAGAATAATGAAAAAAATACGTTTTCAGGTTGAAAAACAAGCATTCTTAACATATGAGATGCAATACTGTATATATGATCAGTCTATGCGCAATAACCAACACGACTGTGCTTCGTGGACTGTAAATGAGCAGGCAGTGATCTTACCTGTACTGCTGATTGCAACTGACATGTTTATTAGTGCATGGAAGAACATAAACATTTGTCCTTCCAACTGCAACGAAATGACTATTTTTATTTTAGAAAGCATGAAAAAAAAGCTTCTCTTCCCTACCAGGTGAGTATCTGACCCCCTTGGTCAAAATTTGTTTGTTTGCAAACCTACTCTAAGTAACCTTCACAATCACTTCAAAATCCAGATTTTACATGGTGCAGCAGCCACAAATCCTTATCCATGTAAAAAAGAAAAAAAAGTGCCAGCACCTAAAATACCTGTCACCTGAAGACACAATTTATTAAGCCTTTATGTATGAATGCTCTTAATCACAATGTATGTACCTGTATTTTCATGACAGTATACATGGCTAACATTGATTATACTTCACTGTTTGTTATTTGTCAAAGGTCTATTTAAACACATCGATTCTCCTTTATTACCTCACCGCAAATTGCTGCCCAATCGTGGTGGAGGGGTTTGTGTGTCCCAGTGATCCCAGGGGCCATGTTGTCTGAGTGATTTGCCCCCAGGAATGGTCCCCCAAGACAAACTGGTCCTGGGTGAAGGGCCAGACTTCCAGAGAGGTGCTCGACTCTATTCCAATCTGGAGGCTGGGCTGGATATCCTTGTACCTGCATGTTGGGAGCTTTTACCAGTGGATGAAAGGGTCGTTTCCCTGAACCCTCAGGCCGGGAATGGGTCCCGGCTGTTGTTTGCATCTACGCACAAAATAAATAGTTCAGAGTACCTAGCCTTCTTGGAGACACTGGGTAGGGTGCTTGAGGGTGCTCCATCTATTGACTCTGTCCTCTTACTGAGAGACATTAATGATCACGTGGGCAACAAGACTGAGACTGGGAGAAACAGCCTACCTGATCTGAAACCGAGTGGTGTTCTGTTATTGGACTTGTGTGCAATCATAGTTTGACCATGAATGAACAACATGTTCTAACATAAAGATGTCCATGACCAGGACACCCTAGTTTGCAGGTCAATGATCGATTTTGTAATTGGCCTGTGGCCATTTGTTCTGGACACTCAGGTGAAGAGAAGAGCTGAGCTGTCAACTGATCATCATCTGTTAGTGAGTTGGATCAGAAGATGCTGGACAGACCTGGTGTACCTAAACGTATTGTGAGGGGATGTTGGGAACCGCTGGCAAAGGCCCCACCTCTGCAGAACTTCAACAGCATTCTGAGGGAGGCTGAGGACACTGAGTATGAAGGGACCATGTTCCGTTCCTCCATTGTTGAGGCTGACACACAGAGCTCTAGCTGCAATGTGGTTGGTGCCTGTTGTGATGGTAATCCCCAAACTAGATGGTGGAGGGAGCCATCAAACTGAAGAAGGAATCCTACTGGGCTTGGCTAGCCTCTGGGACTCCGGAGGCAGCTGACGGGTACTGGCAGGCCAAGCCACATGCAGCTCGGGCAGTGGCAGAACCAAAACCTCGGATGCGGGAGGCCCCTAGGGTAGATGAGATTTGCCCTGAGTTCCTGAAGGCTCTGGGTGTTACAGGGTTGTCTTGGTTGACATGCCTCTGGAGTTTGCCCAACCAGTTTAAGTGTGTTTTGTGTACCTGGAGAAGGCATTTGACTATGTCTGTTAGGGTATCCCGTGGGGGGTGCTGTGGGAGTATGGGGTATCCGGCCCATTATTATTATGGGCCACCCAGTCCCTGCTGCGAGAGCCTGGTGTGCAATAAGTCAGACTCAGTTCTGGTCAGTGTCGCTGCCCTTTGTCACCAATTCTGTTCATAATTTTTAGAGAATTTCTAGGTGTGCTGGAAGGCTTCCACCTTGGTGACCTCAGAATCTCATCAGTGTTTTTGCGGATGTTGTGGTCATGTTGGCTTCATCACTTCATCACGTCATGCCCCTACCCTCACCCATGGTCGTGAGCTTTGGGTAGAAAGACGGAGAACACAGAAATGTGCTTTCTCCAAAGGGTGGCTGGCCTCTCCCTTAGAGATTGTGTGAAGAGTGCAGCCATTTCAGAGGGGCTCAGAGGAAAGGCCCTACTCCTCCACTTCAAAAGGACCAAAGTGGGTGGTTTAAGCATCTGACTAATGCCTCCTGGGCACCTCTCAGATGAGGTGTTCTGGGCATGTCCTACTGGGAGGAAGCCCCAACATAGACCCAGGATATACTGGAGAGATTATATCTCTCAGCTGGCCTGGGAATGCCTCAGTATTCCTCCGGTCAGGCTGGGGGAGGTGGTTGGGGAGAGTAATGTCTGGGTTTCTCTGCTTGGGCTGCTGCCCCTATGACCCAGCCCCAGACAAGCAGAAGAAAATGGATAGATAAATGGGTGATTTCTTATTTGTAATTGATAGCAAATAATTAAAAGGTTAAACACTTAAATCTATACACCATTCGAATCAGTCCTTTGAACCTCGTCATCACTTTGACTACAAACTGCACCAATATTACTGCATGCCAGTTACAGCTGACACAGGAGCATTATCACTGCCAAAATTCACTGAATACAAATTGGAAAAAAGCTTTTAATATCATTTGGTCAAAAGACTGAAACAGTGGTGCTGGTATAGCTACATATTAAACTTTGCCATTGAGAAACCTGCCAAAATTTCAAATTTGATGCAGCTAACTTATCAGTATGAGATATGACACCTTTGCTGAGTAAATAAACCTTTGGAATGGTTGAAAAATTATATGTGACTTCCTTCTGGAACTACTGATATACAGTAACCTTGACCCTTGAGGATCAAGGTCACCAAAGTTCAAACTCGACATAATTTGAAAGTCCCCTGTGACATCTTTATCAAGTTATTGCTTTCACAAAATCGTGGCCAAGGTTAGCAAGGTTCAGACTCATCTGAGATTTTTAGCAGCTTCATCCATGGTATCAGTTTGAAAATCCTACATGTTCTTGAGTTCACATTCACAAAGTTGGGTGTGCATGCCGCCTCCCACCCGCGGTGACAACGATACCCCATCAGCTCTTCAGGCGGAGGAGAAAACTCTACGGTAAGAAAGACATGTGCCCAAGATGGACCAGAGCAAAAATAAATCTCAAACTTGCAAAAGAAAAACATCTTCTTGCTCAAAACCCTTCAGCTCGAGCTGTGTTCGAGGTATTGATTGGGTGATTTGTATGTGTTACTGGCGCTGTTGAAATGTGTCTAGGAACATGTATTGATGGATGTGTCTGTGGCTGGGCTCAGCCTGTGAGGGCTATAGGGTGGATGCTGGGAACGCTCTGACAGCCTCAAGGTTACCCGCCTGGCACCAAAACAGATGGATGCCCCTCATCGTAACTGTCTCTAATGTGCTGAGCTCAATCATTCCCTCTCTCTCCCTCTTCCCATGCAACATCTCTCTCATTCACTCGTGGAGGCAGCTCGCAAAAAGCCCGAGTTGCACTGTGCATTCACAGCCTGCAGTCAAAATTGTGATTTTATTGGTCATACTGGGAGAAATTCAACATCTCATCCTGAGTGCAACAACTAAGAAAAAAAGGTTACTAAGGTATACAGTATGTTGGGTCATTTTGTGTTAAACGCAGAGCTCCACAGAGAAACGAGGGTACTTATTTTTAATATTAATGGAAGCAGGTAACAACAGCTGCATTCAGTAAATGTAAACACAAACACATATCTGGTTAATAGCTGGCGAAGAGCTTTAAACTACTCGGGGACAGGAAAACAAACCAAAAACACAGCACTCACATATTATTATGTATTTGGCTAGCATGCTAAACATTTTCTAGCTCCTTGCCAGCACTGATATAATGAAAGAAACAGCACAGCACCACAGAGCCACATCTTTACTAGTCAGCTCGGCCTTGATTTTGCAATGCCTTAGTGGAAGTGGCTGGAATGTGTGTTAAAAAAGGTTATGCAATTCGTGATGTAAGTCACATATGAGCAAAAGTAATCAGGCTAAGGCCGATCTTGGTGCAGTCTGTGTGGTCCATTTCATGCCATATTTGCTGAAATAGCAAAAAAATGGCATGACAGTGACTTTTAGAGGTATAAACAATGTACAACTTGGAAAAAATAAATAAAAAAAGAGAAGTCCAAGTTCCCAACTAACTTCCAGAAGCCACCTTTAATGAGACTAAGCTATGTGCCATGAAACTGGCGAGCTGAAACAGCTAAATTGCACAGCTGAGCTGAGGGAAACTGCACAATCAGGTGAAACTTTGTATATCTGTCATCACACGCGTCATCTTTCATATGACATTTTATGATAATTCTGCAAAAAAATTTAAAAAACCAGAAAAACCAAAGGGTTCAGGCATACAACAATACACGCACATGTGAAAATAAAAATAAATGATTTAAAAAGAAATATGGAAAAGCGCACATTCCTTAAACGCGTCCATTTACTGACACTCATGAGGATGAACATCTCCCACTGTTCTCCTCCATCTTTTTATCCATTCTCTTTCTTCTGGCCCTGGGGCGTTTAGGCTCCACAGCATCGCGTATATCCAATTATACCGCGGCTCTGAGCACGATAGTGACACATCGATTGACACAAGTGACATCCAGTCTTATCACAGTGACATGATGCAGTGCTGGGCAAGCATCATTAGCCTGATCAGCCAATGGCAGGGCAGCTCGTTAGACCTCCTCCGGGGCTGGACATGCAGTTCTGGCTCTAATACAGATATTATAAGGCAAAGAAGTGGAGTGACAAAGTGACGAAGGGAGGAAAGGAGATTATAAACCTTGAAGGAGCAACTTTATGTTTCTGCGCTCTTGTGTATTTATGTGTTTCAAGCAATTCCACTGGGCTGATGTCGGCCAATTACTTTCTCCTCGAGCCGCGGCTACACAACAACAGCTTCCTCGAAGCAGCAGCCCGCCGCCATCCAAACACGTCGCCCTGCGATTACACTGCAGGCAGCTGTTTGAGTTTTTTTTTTTAAAGATTTTTTTGGCCATAGCGGCTTCATTGACAGTTCTGAGGACAGGAAATGGGGGGGAGAGATATGGGGAAAGACATGCAGGCAAATTGGCGACAGGCCAGGATTCGAACCTGCGCCGCCCACGCTGCAACGCGGCATACATGGTTGCCGGCTTCTCCACTAAGCCACCCAGGCGCCCCGCTGAATTTGCCTTTATAATTTGAGCCGGCACACTGGACTTTTCTGAGAAGCCAGAAATTGATCAAGCATAACATTCAACTACTAAAACAAAATTGTAATTTGGCATTTTACTCAAAAATCCATTTGAAAAGTTCTGGATGAGGTGAATAATTATATTTCAGAGTTTACAATATAATTTCTGATGATTCATCAAAATCACTCTAAAACCTTTGAGTTCTTAGAACATTTATGAAGAACTTGTAACCAAATTTTGACAGTCTAAAAACTCCCCATTAAATAATAATCAGCATAATCAGTCTCAAAGAAAAACGCCCTCAGCCTGGAACCCCCACTCATGAAAAACAACTTGTAACCTTGCTACAGTGTGTGTGTTCTGACCAGAAATAGGCCTGTGACCCCTGCAGGGGTCACCAGTCAAGCTTGGAGAAATGCAGTCAGTGAGTTTCAGCTCTCATTTATGCAGCAGAAGGTTCCAGTCTGATGTCAGTCCTGCATCCTCTCAGTGAAGTCATGTAAATTAATTACAAGAATATCCTTGTGGCCTAATCTCTCCAATATCTTATTAGGAACTATTGTAACATTATCATACAAGTACTTCATTGTACAGCTCAGCTAGAGATAATTTGCTTTTTGTAGTGTAATAACATTGTGTAAGCTTTGTATTGATTTAAGACTAATGCAATACTTATGTGGGTGCATTTGGGCATTGCACAGGGTAGTGTGCTAGAATAAAGCAATTACAAATTAGAAAATTAGTGTTTCAAGTGGTTCCAGAAGAAATTTTAATACATGAAGTTGAGAAATAAAGAACTTTTTCCCACCAGAGCTAGTGTGATAGCTCAATTTCTTTTACACAGGTTCAGTCGACGCTGTTAGCATTACAAGGAGGAATACAAAATTAAATTCAGTTAAAGGTCTATATTGAGGACGTAGTGAGGTCACACAAAATAAAAATAATGATGGGTTTCATATTGAATACTTAGAGTATTTCTATTTTTAGTATATTCTCAAATCTATGAGAACTACAGCGGCAGTAAGATGTGGAGCAATTGCACACTGAATCGCTGCGGTATGCTTCTCAGCATGCTGAGCCTCCAGGACGCCAGATCTGGTCTTTGAAGACACTGCCGGCTCCCCGAGGCCACAGCAGCAGTAGCCGGAGGGGTATCAAATGTATCAGAACTGCCCCACTAATAAGATAAGTGGGCTAATGCTAGCACTAGAGGTTTGCCACTCATCTCAATCTGTCGTGTTTAACAGTCTCACAGGAATAGCTCTCGAATTTAAATGCTGGGCAGCTGTTGATGGAGTGGAGAAGTGTAGTGTGTATTTCAGAGAGCAGTGCAAGTATGTGTATGTGTGTGTGTGTGGGTATGTGGTGGTGGGGAGTGAGCATGGGTGGAAGCAATGTAAGACGCTGGCTAAGTCTCATGGAACATCAGTTGACACTAGAAAAATACAGCTGCCGATAAATCTCCGACAACAGCCACGGACTCGTGTTTCACGCTATGATTTATCAGAGTTGTTCCTTTTAGACTTGCCATTTGGAAACCACAATCTCTGTAGGTCATTTGAACAACTTACTTCGAAACTTTGATCCCGAGCGAGGCATGAATGTAGGTAAAAGGATACTTGGATGTTACCAAAGATGAAATCAGCTGCATTTCATTTATCTGTTTTCTCTCCACCCCCAATCTGAAGCTAGTATTTCCTTCACCACTCAGAATCTGTTTTAAATAATTAGTGACTCATCTTATGAGTTTATATTTAACCACTATGCACCCAGCACTTGCTCTCAAAATGTGTGTCTGCTTGAAAATTGGGCTTAATTGAAATATGTGTCTTTTAAGGTGAAAGCTATTACTCTCACTCAGTCTGTATTGATCTGCACTTGTAGCACTGATGAGATCCTCCCAGTGCTTATTGGACTGAGGGGAACTTGTTAAGACATAAGACCTATTTCCTCTGCTAAACATGATTATTTAATAAAAGAAAAAAATGGTCTCGATTGCTTGCTGTGTTATTATGTTACTAGTTAGTTGAAATGGTTTAAAAGTTTCTGGAAAGAAAACCTGTTTAGATAACTTAAAAAAGTAAAATTTATTAAATGCCTGCCAACCTAACGCTGATCTAATTTGAATAACGTTTATTAAAAAAAAGTCATTTGTAATACAAGGCAGATAAATTGAACATGGTTTGCCTCCATTGCACAATTTCGGGCAGCAGACTACATATCCGCGTATCATTTCTCTAATTATATTCATGCTGTTCCATTACATCACTCCACCACCACACAACTATCTTCGCATGCAAACAACAGGTGTTTGCAATTGAATAGCAAGTGGGATATGAACATCACACTTAAATGTGGATTAGTCTTGTCCCGCATTTGATTCTGATTATTACCAAAAAACTCAAATCATGGGTTTAGTTTACTCCTTAATCTAGATAAATTTAGCTTATTCTTAAAAAGAAAACATAAATGTTGTTTGGGCTAGCATTTACTAGCCCTCTGCTTAATCAGTGTACTTTATGTGTATCATGACCAATCCAGCTACTTAGTTCAGTGTTCATCATACTTACTTAAAGGAAAGACACGAGTGTTCATACTTATCCGGACACTGACTGAGACGAGTAAAAGCAACTAAGAGAAAACCATGTCTGAAAGTCCTCTGAAAATGGCACATTGCAGTCATGCGTCAGCATGGCTTTGTGCTGTAATGCAGCTCATTACTTAGAAAATGCTGACACTCATGTCAACCCATCTAAGGATGCCGTTTACATGCCGATAAACATAATAATTTCATAAGTGGGCTTAATTATGACAGGATTTGTGATTGTCCAAGTCTCTGCTGCAATCAGCTTTCATCAAATAGTTTCTTTTCTCTCCCCACTACGCTGAGGATGTGTATAATTCCCCCAAATAAAAAGTGACGGCATAAATCACCGAACAGGCCTTTAGATGGCACTGAATTTGATCTCAGCTTTCCCCACCCGAGTTTGTTTGCTAATGGCCGTGTGGACACCGCACACTCTTAACACATTCGAATTCCTCCCATCACCCCCTCGCCTCCTCGTCCCCTGCGCTGAGACAACCTGGAAACTACCGTCCAAGTAGTGAGGAAGCTGGCACTCCATAGTAAGCACCTCAATTACAAATGTTATCAATCCCAGGCAAAGAGAGAGCTTAGCGCTCGTGTCTGTTTTTCTCATCAGCAGTGGTGGGGTAGCAGCTAGAGGACACGAGAGAAGGGCTCGAGAGAGACGGGGACAGCAGTTTGTACATACTGTATGAGGATGCTTGTGCGAGTGAACGTGTCTATCCTCTAAATCTCCACCAACCGCTCCCACACCCCTCTGCCTTTAAATATCTTGTCGCCTTCGGTGTTTCTTCTTTGCGATTCCTTGGTATCTTGGCTGCGTGCCCTGTGCAGAACCTTACAAACCAAATCGTCTCAAATTCAGCCCTCTGAAATAATTAAGGGGTTGCATGCCGCCAAAAATAAGGGCGTGTGTATTTCTGAAGTGGGGAGGGGACATATGTTTGGAGTCTCGGGATGCCAGGGCGAATCCAGCTAGGTTCAACTTGTTAGGAAAACTGGGTATTGCCTTACACTTCCGTTGACATGACTGCAGTATCAGTGGTGAGGGTGTGTTAGGTGTCAGCCACCGCTTGGCTGACCCCACCAAGGATGTGCATGTTTACAGAGGTGCTCTCACAAACATTTGCCTAGCGCAGCGCGACAGACAGGCCCCATGGGCGTGAAGAGGTGTTTATAGTGATCTTGCTCTTTCTAAGTTGTTGCGCCTTACTGGTAGTTTAGACCAAAACCACCAAGACGGGTGTGTGAGGTTATGGATCCATGGCTTCTTTAAAGGAGTATAAAAACTTAACTGCAACTGTAACAAACACTGACAGCACTGATGAATAACCACACTTACTATACTGAGTGCTTAACTCTCTAACTGTTGCTGTGACTAAGGGAGCCCCCACTCACAATGCTCTTAAGGAACCAGGCCCAATGGTGAGTTCCCAGTTGGAATTTTCAGCTGGAACACTTCCTCAAGTCAGACATCAAAATCTGAAACTCGGAGCAGCCCCACCAGCACTGAGTTCACAGTCCAAGATGGCCACAGGGAATGTAAACAGTAGTAAAACTGTTAAATTACTCATTGATACTGTGATGGTCTTGGGTCTAGGACAAAGTGTGTCTGATTTGGATGTTTAAGTTCTAGTTTGTCTCGGTTGGAGTTTCCAGTTTTGGTACCTCTGGTATTAAAATTCTTGACTTGGTTCCTTGTATTTATGCTCCGAGGGTTTTGGTTTGTTAGTTCTGTTGGCAGATTCTGGTTATGTTCTCTGAGTGTTAGTGTCTGACTCCCTGATGTTTCTGTCTGGTTTTGTCTCTGCCTCTGGGCCCCGGCATCAAGTCCATGTCTTTATCCTGGTTTCTGTCCATCATGTTAAGTCACTTCCTGTTTTACTTCCGTGTTGTGGGTTTGATATTCAGTTTTGCTTCCTCTGTCTTGTTATGTGATTCCATTCAGCTGTGCTCCCTGGTGTGTCCTATTTCCCAGATTACCCTGAAGTGCATTTATTGTCTGCATTTCCCTCAGTTCTTTGTCTCGTCCTCATTGTTGTCAGTGCCTCCTGCTGTGTGCTCGCCATCAGTCAGTATTCAAAGTGAGTTTGTGATTCGTTCTGCTGGCGCCAATCCAGTTCTGTCTGCCCTGAGTTTTCTGAATAAAAGTTGACTTTTAAAGTTCAGTCCTGCACTGGGGTCCTCAACCTGCCTGCCTGTTCCACAACAGATACAGCTGTTGTGACTGGCTGAATAATCCATATGCAGAGAACTGATCAGGCTGTATCCATGAACGTGCTGCAGGAGTGTTTTTAGGCACAAAAAACAAGCACTGCGCTGTATTACTAATGATGCATGAATGATTAAGGAGCAAAACAAATCCCGGTTTTTTCCAGCTTTTCCAACTTTACAGCTGGAAAGTGCTCAGCTTGGGTGTTTTGCCACTTCCAGCTCCAACATCCAACATCTGGGAACACAACACAAATACTGATTTCACATCCACGAAGAGAAGTTGTTCCTCTAGAGGTCTGTGGTGAAATGTGGCACCTGCCTTATGAAGGAATTCAACAGCAATGTTAGCTTAAAGCTGTTCAGTGCTGTGATTTACAATAGAGGCGCGCAACAGTTGATCCCGGTTTGACTTTGTGACAAAACTCTTTGTGAAGTGGTAACTTTTTTTTCTGTTGTTTCACTAAACACAGACATACATCTCAGCTTTAAGCAGATCAACAAGCACAGATTGACAGTGTAGAACGAGGTCCTTCTTTGTAATGCACCAAAAGCCTACGCTTGACTCAGATTGACAAACAAACAAACATATATACACTCTTAGCAAAATATTCTACACAGAAAACCAGTATTCATTATCCCTAGCAGAGCCGGACAGAGAGCAGATACACAGACACATCACGAGCGCGTGTGCGCACACAATTCATAAGCATGCAGACTGGTGAGCGGGCGTCCTTTTGTTAGAGGGAGAATGGAAAGTGTGAAGGACGTGACGAGGGAGATAAGTGTCCTCCAGGGCCCTGAGGTTACCCTAATGGTGTCATACATCACCACTCACAAAGCCATGCAGAGCAAAGTTGTCAATGCATGAATGCTGCACTATTACTATCAGCCATTTTAATCATGGCAGCTGTCACTGCGCTAATCAACACCATAACTTCACACTGGAAATCACTCAGAAAAACTCTCTCATCCTGCTGTGTACCGAGAGCTGTATACAACAGGCAGAAAGTTACACCGATTTTGATGGGGGGGGGGGGGGGGGTGGGGGGGTATATGCTGGGGGTGTGAACTTTTGGGGG
>VOQJ01002068.1:8809-22601 GCA_015052665.1 Apistogramma diplotaenia | reverse complement strand
GGGGTCTGGCTGGATATGCTGAGGGGCTGTAACTTTGTAGTGCATCATTGCTCTTGTTTAATGGAGGCTCGGCTTCTCCTAAGTAGTTGTTGTGACAAAGCTAAATGCTCCTTTTATGAATGCACTTAAAGAGACCCCCCCGCCCCCCAACCCCACTGTCAATATCTCCCCTCCCAACAGGCACAACCAGACTGTCCAGACGGGCATCGTGGATAGGCAAACAATCCATGCCGCACTGCAACTGTTTTCTCTTTGCTCTTCCCAACACAGATTATATTATATATTATTTCTGCATTATGTTTTCAGCCACCCTAAAGTTATATACATGGGGGGGGGGCATGGCATATAGAATATTATACTGGACATTTTGACACTGGCGTTGTTTTTGAGCAGTTTTGGCCACAAAAATCTTTCCATTCTCTCTTATGTTGGCTTTTTTGTTTGTTTGATTATTCTCCTCAGAGGAGGTTCACATCAGGTTTGTTTCACTAGTGCACACTGTGTAAAAACCATGCCACATAATGTTTACTGAGCCTGATGTTAGGTAGACAGTTTGCAACATCGCCCTGCTAATTTGGTGTGATTACCAAAGGCAAATGTTTCTCGAAGCACACGGTGCTCTTGCATCTGCACAGTACAGGACTCCTAAACTTTTCCTGCTCTTACCTTCAAACCTTTGGACTAACTATGAAGGTGTCCCAAAGTGCATGAAACCTTTGGTGGCCGGATTAGCCACAGATTTGCCTCACTACAAACTAAAAATCAAGTTGTTCCCTGTCCCTGTAATTATTGTTCTTATTTATTACCATTTGTTTCCTGTCTTGTGCTCAGTTTGCAGTGGCTACATTTGTGGAATTGAAAGTGTCATTTCACTAAAATACCAGTTATTTTGTTTTTGTGAAATCAATTATTGGGATGTTCATAAAGTCTATTTTCCATGAAACTGTTTGCAGACACCCTCTTTGTTCATATTATGGTAGGATTTTCAAATTGCATAAATACGATCCATCTGCATGAATAGAATCTCTTCTTTTGGATGAGACAATGTGCAGGAGGAATTATTGGGTCTCATAATAATTTTAGTTATGCACAACATTTCAAGAGAGGAGCACTAATTAATTTACAGAAAAAAAGACTCAAGTCTTATAGTAAGATGCAGGGTATCGTAATTATGTTACGTAACTATGTTACGTAACTATGTTTAGTGACAGATATCAATGCAGCTGAAAAACCATGCTAATCTAATAGGAAAAAAATATTTATATATTTTAAGGTCAGTTCTGTGTGGAACTGGCGTGAAAGTGATTTGCACCTTACTGGTAAGTTCCCAAGCTGTTGAAATGGAAAGTCCTGTACATCATCTATCCAGTATACCTCCTTCTCTTGTGGCACCGTGTCTTCTTTCAGACTGAAGCACTCTGTGGATATGTGCTCCAAAATAAGATGGATATGTTGCCCAGGAAAGCAAGAGTTATGATGGCAGCTGGAGAAGCACTGATAATATGTGGAGGATTTCTAACTATAAAGACATTGATATCTCAATATGAGTGATGGAAACACTCATGGTGTTGGTTTCAGGATGGTTGAACAGCCCTGTTTGGGTAGCACCGGAGAGACACTGGGTCAGGTTGCAAACTGTTAGCATTCCTCTGAACAGAGACCATGAGACGGGCTGGCTGCAGCACTTTCATCTTTTAACAGACAGGAGAGAGAGCAGTGTTCATCAGACCAGGGTGGAGAAAGCATGTGAGACACTGATGCTGGAGAACATGGGTAAAGACAGGAGATGTGAGAGAACCAGAGTTTTTCCTTCCCACTGTTGCCAAGAGCTTGCTCATAGTTGGCGTTTCTAATATTGCAGGGTCTTTACCTTACAATCTAAAGTGTCTTGAGCTGTTATGAAATGGTGCCATCTAAATAAAATTGAATGTAACTGAATTGTCTTTGTTTTTTCATGCAAAACTGTTTGCATCCTCGTTTTGTCTTCACCGTCAATGGCTTAAAGAGGGCTTTGCTTACTGTAACCTAAGGAGATCCAAATGTGCTGTTGTAACAGGAAATCTAATGTGAATGAGTGGAATCCAAATAACACTGGTGTGGCGAATTTCGTCTTGCAACCATCAGTTCACACGTTTTGGTTTGGAAAAAAAGAGAAAAATAGAAAAAACAAAGCAAAACAAGATGTGCATCAAATCAATCTTTTAACTTGTGGATGAAAATCGCAGATCAGACCTGAACCCGCCAGCTGTAAGAAGCCATATTTGAACAGAGCTGTTGAATGGTGACTTTAGCAGCACTTTGTGTCACGAGGAAACCTGTTTTAACTAATGAGATACATTATCGTTAATCACCGTCTCATTAGGAGCGACATGTGCAAGAGAGACACGGCAGTAGCAGGCGCGCAGTGTCCCGAATACACATTTATCCGGTAACACACACACACACACACACGCATATCCTCCTCTTATCATGATGGCTCCAAGGCATTTTGATGATTTTGTGGACGTGAACCATTCGCTCAACAATATGCATGCAGTGAGTGTATCACACAGCAAATGCTTCTCACATACACAGTGCTCCAAGGCAGCTTAGGTGGACGTTTTCCGAGAGATACCCTACCCTGGGTTAAGGATTCAGAGATTCTGGTTAATGATGCTCAAGCCTCCTCTGCCTCCCCAGGTGCCATTAGATCCTCATTTTAAAGGAGAGTGATGGGCCAGGCTCGCAGGGTTATCTGGCCTATCTTTTAATCATAAATGAGACACCCTCCCTTTTCTTTCTCCCCATCCTTCCCTCTCTCCATCTACCTCCCTCACTCTACCCCACTGCCCTCTCTCTCTCCCTCTGTGGGTTAGGGAAATTGCTGTATCAGCGTTATTCCTCCCGACAACCCTCCTCCACCTTCCTTTTCTGCCTTTATGCTTTTCCAGCCCATCACTGATCGGGGGCATCAGTTCCACCGGGGTGACTCTCCTGCAGTCACTTAGGAGCTGCAGAGTCCTCTTCTGTCCGAGAGAAGGAGAGATGGAAAGGTGGGAGGGTTGGCGGGGAGTGTAGAGAGGTAAAAGCAGGGTCACACCAATGATAGGACACCTTAAAGTGGCTCCTGGGCTTGTCAAAAAATCTCACTTTAGAGCAGAGGATCTTATGGCTGCTAGCCCTGTGAAACTCTCCTAAAACATTATCTTTATCCAATGGCACAGTGCTATAAACACCCCCCATTCTTGGCAGTCTATTACTTCTGCAGCGTGTGCAATATTTCACAAAATAATTTTTTTACACACTCTCTCTCACGCATACAGTATCCACACTGTTTCTACATTTTTGTTGGGTTTTTTTCTGTGGACTCTTAAGTTTATGTGCAAGAATTTGACAAATACATTGTAGTGCTCGCAAAGTTTTGAAAGAGTTGGTTTAAAAAAATAGGTGATGATGCATTTTCACCTGCAGGCCTGGGCAATGATTTCCAGTCCACATTACTATTCACACACACCACCACCTCAGTGCCCCCTCGCCTTCAGTCATTGTCTCTTGCTGCAGTCCTGCAGGGGGTAAACGTCAAACTCTCCAAATTGGATGAAACATTATGGGAAATATTATGAGGCAGCCTGCTGCTGTGATGGCTAGGGGCTTCTGGTTAATTGAGTTGTTGCCCGTGCTGCATACTGAACAGGACCTGCGGATGGCAGAAAAGTCTGTCGGGACAGTGGCTGTTTTTTTGGAGGCATTTCATCTTTATTGGTTAACGTGCAGTTAAGCCACAGAAGGGGAAGAAGACAGAGGGATGCTACAGAGACAGGAAGAAAATCTCCAGCATTAATGTGCACACGTATGTTATATTAACATCCCATGCTGGTAGTGGAAAAGCATTTCAGTCTTATCTTGAGTGTTGGATTCGTTGCATTTCCTCCAAGTTCAAAGTCCATCCTCAACTTTGGAGCCATCCCTCTCATGCCATCCAAACTTTCTCTGCCGGAATAGCTGAAAAATCTCCCCTCTTTAAGCCTGACATACAGAAATCTTTTATCCACAATATTAGTCGGAAAAGGAAGACAGAACTGAAATTTTAAAGAGAGGAAGAAAAAAAAGCGAAGTGAAGTACTTTTGATCATTGCTGCGACAAGGCTGAGAAGTAACATTTAGTCATTAATGTCAAAGCGGATATATATCCCAGGATTTATATTTTAGCATTAAGAGAAGCCTATTAGTAATGTGGCTCATCCTTAATCGGGGTCACTGCCAATGAGTAATAATCTTATGCAAATATATTCTGCTGGGGAATGTTCTGATGATTACTATATGCAGATTCAGGCCCAGTCTCTTCTACTGAGGCTGAAATGGGCAAAAACAGAGATACCCACACATTGCTTGTAATTGGATAACGATGAAGGAAGATGAAGTGCATATCAGGTGCCACATCATTAAGGAAACATAATCTGATCTATACTTAAGAGCCACAGAAGCCTAAATATTTTTGCTTTGTAGCACACGTACATAAGTGCATCAGTACATGTGAAATATCAAAATGACATCATCAGTCAAATTATTGCTTAAAATGTAAAGAATGCAAATATTTGCACTGTCCCAACATAATTGTACAGCACATCCATTTCTTTGTGTCATAGTTAACTCTGTTATTAGGATCTTAGAGATTCTCAGTTTGTGTAAGTGTAAGCAATGATGATATGTTGCACGCGTGCAGTGAACATAACACCCCGTCCTGATAATTCTGCACACGGGCTTCTCGCAGACCAAGAGGAAGTGCGAGTTTCCAGTCGGTTACTTCATCAACATTTCTCAGTGGGTCAGTGTCCTTCGTTGGCAGAGCCCATCAATTTAGAGGGGACATCGATCACAGCTGCCTCTTGTCACATTGACCAGCTCATTAGCTGGACTTAATATACGCCATGGGACTACTGAGGCCTGCTTGTCAGTCCTGCACTCTGTATGGAGTTAGCTCAGAGATGTACACATTTAGGATACACCTCGTACAGGTGCATTAAAGAGGAAGGGAAATATAACTGGATACAATCTGCAGATTTAATGTTATATTATCTTCTTTTGCTTAATATGTCATTAATCTTTTTCAACAACTATTCAAGTTAAATGGATGTACATATTTGCTGTCCGGCATCATTAAGAATTACCTCCATGTGTGCAATCACACAAATTACAGTTTTTGGCCACTGTTACTGTACATGACTGTGAACCTTTGACATGTTTCGGCACAAATTGGACTCTAAATTCAGACTCAGGAGCCAAGAGAGACGACGCCACCCGAAGGCAGGACCAGCAGAAAAGCCTGCCCAGCCCTCCACCTGTGAAAAATCACAATGCAAAAACCCCCAAAACCTGGCCGGACCACGGCGACCGTAGGTTTACGTCTCCTTTCAAATGGATTTTTAAAACATTCTTGTAGTTTTCTTTTACACTGACAATTTTCTGTTTTTACATAATGATGCGGTATGAAACTAGAAATCCCAAAGGAAAAAAAAGTGAAATTTGCAAATTAGAAAATTAAAAACTCCACAAGAAGATTTAAAAAGACCTCACAGAGGAAAACATTGTTCTCTGTGATCACAAACAAGATTTACCATTTTTATTGCCTCAGAAAACTGTGTGTGTGTCATGGCCTGCTAGGTTAAAACAATGCTTCGTCCCACTGATGCAAACATCCACTCCAGAGCAAACCGGAGTGCCCCAGCTGACTGCCCGCCTTGTCAGCCAGCCCACTCACAGATGAGGGCCACATTGTGCCTATTGTCTGATTTCTAAGAGGAGAAAAGGAAAAAACTTGTGTAAACAAGCTACAGCTTTAGCATCTCAATACCACTGCATGGGTGTCTGCTGCTAAGCAATGCACTGTTCCAGCCAGCATCACGCATTCCTGCCTGGGCAAACTTTGGACTGCGTTCTGCCCATAGTGGGACCTATGACTTATGAGACTCTGTTTTTAAATTTGGTGTGAATGTGAGTGTGAATGGTTGTCTACTCTCCGTCTTGGTCAGGTGTACCCTCTGCTCCCCAACCTTGAAAAGGATAAGCGGAAGAAAATGGATTGATGGAAGCAAAGGTGTATTGAACTCTTGGTAGCCAAGGCAACCGGCCCTGTCGTCTCAGTGAGTTTGTTTACCTTGTTGGAGTCTACCACATGGGGGGATATTCTGAATATTCTAGGGGCGGGGTGGGAGGAGTTAGCATCACTATAGTGCCTAATCACCCCCCCACACACACATTATTTATGACTGTCTGTTTGTTGTGTTTTGCCAATGAACAGATGTGAAGGCCCAGTGTCACATTCCTTTCTTCTGTGGCTGTGATCAAGTGCACGGCCACACTTTTGACCTTGATGTGCCCTTTGTGTTTTTTACTGTTTCACACAGTCAATTTTTAAGAGGCACAAGGCTCTTCTGTCTCCCGTGATTACTGGGCTAAAGAGATTCCTTTATTAGTGTCTAGTTTTGTAATGCTGCCAAATAACACTTTATTGCCCTTTAATTAAATATTAATGGTAGCGTCATTCCAACTCCATTCATAATTAAAGAGCTACTAATGATTGATATTGCATATTAATGTAATTAAACACCCTGTACTCTGTGTGTGTGTGTGTGTGTTTCTGAAGGGTCTCTCTTGTGTACGGTGACAGTTGTACTTTAATTTAAACACTATACATGTATTATCGCTACTGTTTTCAATGCACCAATCATAGATTAGTTGTT
This sequence comes from Apistogramma diplotaenia, assembly GCA_015052665.1. Taxonomy (NCBI): domain Eukaryota; kingdom Metazoa; phylum Chordata; class Actinopteri; order Cichliformes; family Cichlidae; genus Apistogramma; species Apistogramma diplotaenia. The sequence continues at coordinate 15,882 of VOQJ01002068.1, read as the reverse complement.
CTAACCTCTAAAAATGTATGTCTGTGTCTTAGGGTGCTGGTAAATTTGCAGAAATATGCATAATGATTGTGTCGTATTCTCATTCACACTCCGGGCAGTATTGTTCACATTAAAAACCTCAAAGTACATCCTCTATATAAGGCCATTAAGAAGATAATAGTACTGTTTTACACCTCTCTCCCCAACACTCCTCCCCTTCCACCCTCAGCTGATCAATGCTCCATTAGAAACTGAGGAAGAGAAGGGTAAGATGAAAGAGAGAGCCCGTTCCAGCTAAATTGACTCCCCACAGATTACAGGACCTGGCCCTCACCCCCTTGTCACCCTGACTCCATGATTCCCTAAGATGTGCTATGTAGTAATAATGCATGATAACAAGGATGCTTTTGTTGTTGATCTGGCCAACAGGAAGTTTCTGCCCTGGAGGCTAAAGTGAAGATGGACAGCAGCAGAAGCAGTGGCCATCTTTAAATCCCATTCAGCGATGCGACCTTTGACCCTGTCATGGAGAAGGTCAGACAAAACTTTTTTTTTCAGTGAACAAACTGGCCCCTTTTAAAATCAATATGTTAATAATCGGCTACATCCATTCACTCTGGCATTCTCCAGCAAAGTGGCACATGTCTCGATTTTTAATTAACAGCAGGCAGCAACGGTGGCAGGCAGATGCAGACTGTTTCTTCTGGGTAATATAATAGTGTTTTAGTAAAATCCTTTCAAAATCTATCTAAGTAAAACATTCAACAAAATCTAAACTATTTAAAAGGTTCAAAAATGCTCAGAAAACATTTTTAAAATATAGCGACACTTGTTCTGTGATCAGTGCTTCTGAAACTTGAGGGGGGGAAGGCCTGTTGGTTGGCGTTTAAGTTCATGAATCTTACCCTGAAAGTTTCCAAAATGTGCATAAGGTATGAATTTGGAAATGTCTGAGTCATACCCAGGGATTTACTCTGCAACTCCGCAGTGAGAGGAAACCAACAAACCTCAAAGCTCCCTCATCAGTTATGCAGAATCCAACATCTTCATGTAAACCAAGAGAGAAAAGCAGGAGAGACGAGTGAATGTTCCACCCCATAATGAAAGTCAAATTCACTGGGGCACTTGGAAGCACTACACAGGCTGCAACCATTAAAAGTCAATTGGGGTGTCTGCTGCGTAAACAAATAGCTATGATTATTCCAACCTGCCATCCTGCGACAGCATTAAAACATCCTTCAATTAGGCTGCCCTGCAACACACTCAGACCCAAACAAAGCTCTCTCTTCACCTCTCTGTCACGTACCCTCGCTCCCACATGCCGCCCCTGCTCCCCACTCTCTGCGCACCTTTCACTCATCATGGTGTGTCAACTGTTTGCAGGACAGGGAGCAAAGATAGCTAGCACTTTGACCTACACCGAGATGGCAATGGTGTATAAGACACACATCCTGTATTGTGTTCAGGCTGGATCAATCAGAAAACACCTTAGGGTCTTTTTCTGAACTTTGGCCACACTGCTGGATGGCTGGGATTCGTTACAAAGGGAGACAGAGGAAACCTGAATGCTTTTTTTTAACCTTTCGTACACCAAAACTAAGAAATGTGGCCAAATTTCTGACTTAATGAAATTATTAGAGCTCATTGTTCAATCTTTTTCTCAGCAGTAGGCGGACTGCGTCCAAATCAGGACCCACATGCCGACCTGTCCTGACCCATTAGATTTTAATGGACCATTTCTTTTTTAATCTGTACAAGTTCTCTCATATTTACAGCAGGATTATCTTAATTTGCGCAGCCTTTTCCCCTAGTTTTTACAGTAGTCACTGTCAACTTTCTCAAAAGCGCTTTTTTAATGTAAAATATTGTTGAATTAAATGTTCTTTTTTGTCACTGGCTCTCTTAATTGAGCAAACTTTATTAAACTGGACCTCTTTAAATTTTAAATGTATACTGCTGATATGATTTGACATGACAAGAAAACAATTAAAAAACTGGGTGTATTTAATAATCCTAGGCTTAATGTGCACTCTGAAATCATGATCTTTCTTTCAAATATTTGGTGTCCAGGCTACTGTGAGCACAAGGGATGTAACATACAAAGTGGGTTTTTCAAAACTTAGGTTAAAGATTTGCTAATAAAAAGCTGTAGAGGCTGACAATGGCCATTGATTATTTCTGAGGCGCTTGTTTTTATTAAACACACGAAGACACAAAGCATTATAACACTTTAAAAAGACCCTCAATCAATGCAGAAGATGCTTGGACCCCAAAACAAGGTTGATATGTGGTTACTTAACAAGAGGACTGGAATGCAATCTGCTGAGACTATGTCATGATTGTAATTGGTGCCTGGTGTTTTGGTAAAGACAATCCTGCAGATCCAGGAACAGAGCAAATCCATCCACAGTGCAGTGGAGGAAGGTTTCACGAGCAAAAAAGCAGCAGTCAAGGCAGAGAAGCACAAGCAAGGACACAAACTGAGGACAAAGAGAGGATACAGGGATGGTATGAAAAACAGAAAGTAAACTACTATACAAGGAGATATGAGCTAAGACATGCGCAGGGAAGAGCACAAACTAAAAAAAAATAAAGAAGGGCAAGCAGGCTAACTAGGAATAGGTGAAACCAATCCAGGCAGGACAGGCAATTACACAAGAGGGAAAAACACAAAGACAGGAAGCAAAACCAAGAGCCACAGACAAGGAAAGTTCTTGCGGCTGCAGGGGAGTGGTGGGGCAGCGGCTTCAGGGAGGAGCGTCCTGGGAGGACGGGTGGCACGCAGGACAGTGATTGCGTGTCCTCTTTTTACCCAGTATCTGAGGGGAGGAAGGGCGAGAAGGTGGCAGAGCTGAGCTGATGAAGACGCCTGCGCGCATGTAAACAGCATGAGAAAATAAAGAAGAAAGCAGTGAAAGGTTCTGTACTGTAAGTTGAGGATCAATTAAAAAAAAAGGATGTATGCAAAAAAGTTTATTACTTGGATCTTTGTTTGCAATCAGTGGTGACATACTGTACTGCTGCATACCAGCAAAAGTAATGACAGTTGCATTTTGTAGCTACTTCTTGGCTTCAGATATTAAATTTGTCTTTATCTCTCCAGTCTGAGTGTACCAGGTCTGAAATGTAGTGTCACAATTGAAGCTTTTCTCTTCCATTTCTAAGCACTAACTTAATTTTGAACTTATTTAATTATTTAAGTTGATTCATATACTTCGTTGAACATGTGACTAGCCCACAAGGATTTCAGGCTCGCATCAAATCAGGGCTATGTCGCTCGGTTTCTTTAGCATCAGAGACGAAGCAAACACTAATCCAATTGATTATCATTATACAGCCCATGTGGCTGAATTTAATACAGGATTAAATTCAATATATGCGGTATTTTCTCAAGAAATAAGTCTGTTCAAAGTGAAATCACATCTTTAAGTGCTACCAATTCAGGAAGCAGAGATCTCTGGAGGAGCTGGCGAGGCTCGCAGCCTCGCGCTGGCCAAGCTCAGGCAATGACGAAGCCAAAGAGCGGCCAACAGTCACTTCGGGAAAATCACGTGATGTGATGATGGCGCATGTTGGTGTTGTATAATAATAATCATCTGGATAAGCAGTTATTCTGCAAGTGCATTAAAGGCGTTCACAGACTTGTGTGTGTACAACATTTTCTATTTCGACAAATATTTAACTAAACTATGTCCAAAAACCTTAAACCATCCCCCATTTCTTCATGTTACTTCCAAGGAGCCAGGCTTTCTTGTAATCTCTCAAAGTGGTCTTGAGCAATAGTTCTCCAGATTTTCTTTGGATATTGGCTGCTTTCTCACTCATTTTCAGTCCAGTACTTATCCATTTTCTGAGGAATGTTTTTCTCTTTTTGGTAGGCCTCATCTATGAACCAGTCAAGCATAAAAATGATCTAACTGTAAAGATATGAATCACTGTTATGTCTCCACATAATAGGCAACTTAGCAAAAATCAATCAATTTTAAATTAAATTATTTTAATTTAGGCACTTTGTTACTAGTAGCATGTCACAAAAACACAATTGGTTCCTATTTCTTTAGTTGAATCTATGAAAAATGCCAAAGTTAACAGTTTCACTGACATAAAATTGTATTTTCGCAGCAACAAGGTGATTCCCAATGTGAATCACCTTGTTGCAAGATATAAAGAAATAATGGGGCGGCTCAAGACTTTTGCACAGTACCATTTTCGAATTGCATCACCATCATTTTGACTATCGCATTCCATTTGTTCAGTAACCACAGTACTGAGCTTATTCATAAAAATGTGTAACTGTAAAATCTGGCATCAGGAGCAGCACACTGTCACATAAATAAAAGTCACAGGAGCGGTAAAGTACCACACTTCATCCAAAAACATTATAGTAAATCTTATATATCTAACTTAATTATCCTGAAACGGAGGAAGAAATATTTCAGAACATCAGTGAAAAGCCATGTGCTTCTCATCTGTAAACGAGCAAAGAAATAATTAAAGAATGAAGTCAGTGTATATATTTTGTGGGTTATTCGGGTACACACTACGCAGCAGACCACACACAACTTTCTCTCACACTTTTTGCCAAATTTAATTCAAGGCTGTTTTTCCAAATACAAACTCACATAAAGTCTTCACAATTATCATGTTCCATGGCAGTGTTGTTCTGTACGTTGGGGGGGGGGTGATGCAACTCTGCAGTGCGTTAATAAATGCAGTTCCAGCTGCGACTCTCGGCAGTCGTAGTAAATGCTAAAAACAGCTGAGCCTTGGTTTTCAGATTAATACCACTGGTTAAATCCTTATTTAAACAGTCCTTTGAAAAACAAATCACCAAAGGTGCGTGGGAGCTATACATTTGGGCCCGGTGCCAAAAAGGTTTGACAGAGTAGCTAAACATTTCCTGCTGGATGAGAGCTTCTAAATGCATTGTGACAGCCAGTTGTGTCTCTTACAAAACACAGTGCGCACAGAAGAAAACAGATTCATACTCAAGACGTGCACTGCAGCATGCACGTAGACACCTGTGGTCCACACTCGCACACACGCCTGTGCGGATAGTCTCGAGTCACACACTCCTCATGTTCCTTTGTGTGTGTGTGCGTGTGTGTGTGTGTGTCTCTGTGTGTGTAGAAATTACAGAGAAGACAATGAAAAATGTAAGGTGTTCAGAGTAAGATTAGATTAAGCTAATCGAATTTGAAGAAAAATTGTAGCATGAACTTCATGGGAAAACATATCTATTATGGAGACACATTAGCGTTTAATTTATCGGAGCCTTTACTCACTGCTTTTCTTTCTTTTCCACCCTTTTCCCTCTTCGTCTCTGTCTTCTCAAAGAAGTCTGTTTGATGTTATGAAAGCTGTTCTGCTGTGTACCAAAACAAGCAGACACACAGCACATGTACAGTACTGCTGAAAAACATATTCCAAAGGTCACAAACTGAGCCGGGTTTCAAATTTTTTTTACAAATCTCTGCATTCTTTGTGCAAAATAGATTTTTTTTAATAACTCAATAAACTTGTTTTGAGGTAACGTGCCTTTATGGTAATTGAATAACTAAACAGGATGCTTCAGTGCTACTGCAACAATCTCCACCCAGCTGAGGGCAAAAGCCTCATTTTGATTGGCAGTAAGGATACTCCCTATCTATTACTGCATTCAAGACAAGCAGGAAATGGCAAGTTTCTGACCTACAAGGAATAAGTAACAGCACAGACAGAACAGTGTTGCAAAGAAGACAAGTACAGGAAGCTGAAGGTTTGCAGTGAGGCTGCCTCCTGGCTCCCATGACCTTGTCCTCTCTTTAGGTCAGAAGCTTCTCATGTCCCTTTGCATGCGATTTAACATTTTGTGGGAGGACAGCACGTCTGGGTTTTTCAGGTAGTCACTCACATGAACGCTTTCTGTATTTATAGTTCAGGGCCAGTTATCATGAATTGGCCAGGTTTTTATTAATGCTGCAGCCAGTGTCAGGCTTTGTGGTAATATGCACAAAGCCAGGCCCATTAAGAAATAATTTTCCCAAAAACTTGACAGGCATTTGCCCATTCCAACACCTTTGAGATAAACTGGAAAGGTGATGGCAAACCCTGAGCACCCAGTGTTACTGCAGCTGTATTTTAAAAGCCGAAGATCGAGATGCACATAGACGCGATGTTTGTGTGCTCATATATTCTGTATAAAACTGTCTAAAATATGTGGGAATGTGAATTTTGACGCTAACTGTCAGAAGGCCACGTCCAACAAGACAGGACTTTTAGTTCAGAAAGGCCTGATTAACACGTAAGTGGGCTCAACATTTGCAATAGCGCTGCTAATCTGTGCAAACTTTCTTTAGCCTTGTTGCAACGTTGAATGCCTGACCAGCCATGCAAAGGCGTATGGTAAAATACACTCTGTAAAAATGTGACAAAGACCGACTTCTCTTCCGGCCTACAAAGGATTCCAAGTTTCACCATCCTGCCCAGCTGCCTAGAATAGACAACACAGCCTCTATTGTCATGGTGAGTCAATCTGTGTGGGTGTGAATGCATTAGCCCTTCTCAACAGAATTATGCCCCTGAACTCCCCCGCTTTGCTTTCAAATATTTTCTGATAGGTTCCCGCGGTCATGTTTAGATCACTTCCGGGCGATTGCTGTGCCATAAGAGGAGAATGAATGGTGATCATTCAGCCGCTGAATAATTATACTTGGACCTGCGAGTTGGGGAACACATAACCCTCAGAGGGCAACATGACAAACATGTTTTTCGGGGGCCTGGTGACAAAGAGCGGGTTTTGATGTGACTGAGCATGTTCCCTGAATTGAGTCATGCGACAGGGTTATCGCTGTGGTGCGTGGGCATTCACTCGCACTGTTTGTCCATCTCTGCACTTTCCTTTTAACTGTCTGAGTAATGGATTTATATGTGTGCCTGTGCGTGAGCGTGTATATGTATGTGTGGGTGTTAATAGTGGCATGCATATGCTCATTTGTGACAATATAGAGTCTGTGTGTGTGTGTGTGTGTGTGTGTGTGTGTGTGTGTGTGTGTGTGTGTGTGTGTGTGTGTGTGTGTGTGTGTGTGTGTGTGTGTCTCCCTGAGCGGAGGGGG
>VOQJ01002049.1:0-13225 GCA_015052665.1 Apistogramma diplotaenia | reverse complement strand
CAACACATGGTACTTTGAAAACCAAAGACGTGACCGAGAAAAATGGTCATAGCCCCCAGATGCTGGCTCTAAAAGCGACATGATCCCCGTAGGCGTGCTCATGTGTGAAAATGTCTTTTTCTTCACCAATGACATTAACATGTTTACAGTTTGGTTCTGAAAATTGTAACTGATCCCTTCACTTTTTTTTGCTTCTGTTTAGGTGAGTGAATTTCTAGTGCTTTATTAATGTATTACTTATCACTAAATAGCAGATATGAGTGGTGGTGACATATTCTGCAGTTTATGGATGCAGCTTGCTAACTATGGATACTAGTATTAGGCCCCAGTTGGCAACTACCTGGCAACCTCTAGTTGCTGGGGATAAATGTGTATTCTCAGACCAGTTGGCAAGTAGTTGCTGGAGGTTGCCGGCAGTCAATAAGAGAAAGTCAGATATACATTGCTGCATTTAAAATCTCTTTCTAATTGCTTTGTTCATTAGTATATTGCCATGGTGGCCCATAGTTTGCATAGAAGATGGCAACTAGACTGCAAACACTCACCAACTACTTGCCAAAGCAGTAGCAAAACTGTGAAATATGTGACACAAATTGGAAACAGACAGTTCACCATCAAAGCCAAAGCTGCATTCTTTTGAAATGTGTCAGTAAGGTACAACTTTTACTCTGAAAGCAAATTATCTCAGTTCCTGGTTTGTGTTGCTCTTTCACTAATGCTCGGGAAGTAGTTGGTGAGTGTTTGCAGACAACTCACTGTCTTCCATGCAAATTACAGGTGACCGTGGCAATCTGCTAGTGACCAAAGCAATCACAATGAGGCTTTTAGTCCACCATCCCTTTTGTGACCAATTCCTAGCAACTGCCAGGAACCTCCAGCAACCACTCACCAACTGGTTGGCGAATACACATATTTCCCTTGTGACCAGAGATTAACAGGGTCTGCTGGTCTGTGTGACTGGGGCCTTAGTCGATGAACGCTTCACTCTTTTGTACAGACACGGTCATTTATCCCTGTTAGGATGGCCAGTAGCGGGCTTAAAATAGGAGGCTTGAGGTAGAGATGATGCGCCAACCCAGTAGGTGTTTGTTCACCAACACTGACAAACACCAAACACAACACAAAATAAAATTTTGTAGGGGCAGGGTTGACTGTTCAGACGCTTTCGCTTAAGCTGCAGACATATAACAGCTAGCAATGGAGATGTGACTTGACAGTGAGTAACAAAATGATTGCTGCACACTTGGCATGCCGAATAACATAATCCAACACTTTTTTCAGCTCTTTCTGCTGATGCCACGGATCTTTTTATGGAGCTATATCCACTTTTGTCTCCTGTTAGATTTATTTTTTCATCTTGCATGCACACACATGCACACACCACTTGCCGCTGCAGATCCTTCCATGACTATATATATGGACTGCACTTTGTATGTGATTGCACACACACAAACAGTGTAACTCATACCTCATTTAAAAAAGTTAAGCTTATTTTGGCGAGACTGTTGTAAAAACAATAAACGTGGATCCTTATTCCAGCTGAAATTGAACTGTAAGTTATCATAACCTTGGCAGCTTTTTCCCTGAAGGAGATAAGTCTTATCAAAATGACAGCCTCAGTGCCAGACCCTGACAGGCACTCTGATGAGCCACTGTGTCTGCAACTGTGGATTCAGTAAACCTAGTGATGCTGATAAGAATACCCCCACCTGCTGCTATACCTCTGAGAAGATTTCTACTAGACACTGCAACAGGCGAGACAAGGTGATGGTGTTGTCACAGATTCGGGCCCTGTTTCCACAGTCAGCATTAACATGCAGTTTGTTTGATCTGATTCCAAGTAAACACAGCGACTGCACCAAAATGCATTAAGGATGCACTGTGATCACTACAGCCACATTTGGAGGTGACACAAGCACATAAAAACGCAAATCCACCACTGGGCTGGAAAAGGATTAGGGATGGATTTACAGTCTCAGAATCTTCCATTATCAGTGCTGTGAAATGAATCTTCGCTCGCTTAATGTCAGTTTACGGCAATGGCCCTTTATGTGATCCTCACGGTTAGTGGTGGCATTCAAGACGGTACTGCAAGACCAAGTAGCTATACAAAAGATGTTGAGGTGCAATAAATAAGGTTTTTAATGTCCCACAGCACAAAAATTACTATAAAAAATTGGGACAGAGTACTGAGCTGAAGGACATGAACTCTGACTAGAACTCAGAAACAGATTTTTTCAGGAACATGTATTGTTGCAGGTTAATTCAGCAGAATTTACAATAGTAAAAACTATATTGGATATTTTATGTTCCATATTACCCATCTGAAAAGCCCCTATCATCTCAGCCCCTAACCACAGTGTATCCTTGCACATGAAAAGCCATAAAAACTCATTTGAGGACATTTCAGCTTGTTTGAGAGGCCACATCTCTATCAGCCCAAATACTGTCCTCATTCAGCGACATAATGTGGCCAATCCACATTAAATACTTGTTGCTTAACAGTGTAATTTTAATATTGTGCTTCATCTAACAGTTACGTTAATCAGTCATGGCATTTCCCACTTTTTAGCACAGCAGTAATTCCTGTCTTCAATTTACCTTAAATGAGAATTACTGAGCTGAAAATGAGCGCCCCGCAGTGAGTTCAACAGATATTAAACAGCAGCGCACGAGCAGCCTCAGTGTTTGTACATTCTCCACAGATAGATGTCTGTTAGTCTCAAATGTGGCCCATGTCATTAGTTCTTTATGGACCACATTTGGCTCTGACTGGAGATTTTTATTCAGGGCGAGTCTCAACTCAGCCAGAGGTTAATGTTACAATCATGTGAAGAATAAAGTTTTTACAGGACACTGTGCAGTGCTGCAGAAAAAAACAAGTTCATAGAAACATCTTTAGCAGCTATAACTTGAAGTAATCATTTTCTGCAGGGCTTCATCAGTGTCTCACATCATTGTGGAGGATCTTTAGCCCACTCTTCTCTGCAACTTTGCTGCACTTCATTGATGTTCGCAAGCATTTGTTTATGCACGGCTCTCTTAACCCAGTGGGCCCATTTTAAAAGCTCTCTTTAAATGACCATAACGCACTTACTATTTGGGTTAGAGAGAAAATGGTTTTGTGAAAAAAAATACTTTACGGGGATATTCAGTCTTCATGGTAGCACAAAGCATTCACAAGGTACTGCTGTCTGAGCATAGACAGAAAAATCAGTTCCTTCTAGATTGTACCATGTGCACTTCACATTACCATAACTCATAAATCATTTTGGGCTACAGAGAAAATTTAAATGGTTCATGAAAGATTAGAATCATACAAAAAAAGTCCAGGAAGCCTGGATAATACTTGGGTGATAAGGTCCCACCAAAGCATTTCAATTAGTCTGAGGTCCGGAGTTTGACTGACTTTTGATTTTAACACCTTGATTCTTTTGCAGTCGTTGTATTGCAGATTTGCTGGCCTGCCTGACTGAAGTTTATCTGTAGGACAGATGGCCTCACAACTGGCTCAAGAATACTTCGGTATTCAGAAGAGTTCATGGTCGACTTAATGAGTGCAAGGTGTCCAGGTCCTGTTAATGCAAAACAAGCCCAAATCATCACCCGTCCACCTCCATGGTTGGTACAGTATAAGGTGTCTGTGCTGATATGCTGTGTATGATTGGGAGCTGTGCATTACAGCCAAACATCTCCACTTATCCACTGGTCTCAATGTGTCCAAAAGACATTATTCTACAAGTCTTGTGTGCCACAACTTTGCAGTGTGGCTGGCAGGATGAGAACCCACAGGTGAGATTAAGGAGGCAAGCATGAACTCAGCTTAATTGCTGGTTACACATCAGGCACAAATAAGCTAGGAAAGCTCAACTGGCGCTAATAATTCAACAAACTAGGAAGCCACACTTGTTCAGTGTTTTTGTAACTGCACTGCAAACTCAGATGCAGCTCCTGTGTTTCTTGCAGTTTCTCTGAGCGCTGGACAGCCTGGTTTTGAGGTGAATCTGCTGGAACATCCAGGCATTGTGTGAATGCTCCAAACCAGCAATCTGCTCAAACCTTTGCTTTGTAAAGGCGGTCACACTTGCTGATGATCAATCAAGTGCATTTAATAAGCACCACCTGGCTATAACCCTTTAAATTCTTATGGAAACAGTAGGGGTGTACTTTTCACAGGACTGCATGGTGCTCTGAAACCTCTCTTTTTCACATGACTGTATATGGCTGTGCCATGACAACTGGGGCACATCAGACCCACACAGCATCTGCCAGTGCCATAGCTAAGCCATGAGAGCCAAAAACAGCTCAGATAGGCTCCGCTGTGTCTGTGGGCACATATAGGTCTGAGATGAGATACTAAAAGGAAAATGTAAGCTGAGATTTCTTACCATCAACCAACCAAAGCATCAAATCTATATCAATTTATTTACCACTGTTCTCCATGTAATAAGCAAGTGCCACCAGATATCTAAGCTCAAGTCCACTCTATTATAACTTACAGCATTGATTTAATATTTCTTCTTATATCTTAATTTACAGTGTAAAAATATGGCAGTGGTTTTGAATATTATTTATGGACATCTGTATTTTGTTTTTGCATTCCCCAGTGTTGAGCATCTTTGGCTATTCTCTTTGAGCAGTACAAAAAGCAGTACTGCCTGTTAAGCCATGAGAAAAAGGGGCTCAAAGCATCTTTTGTGGAACTTGTACTTCATAGTAAACACAGCTGTTGAAATTTTTATTATCAGTGGGACAAACTCCATCAATGACCTCATTTTATTTCCCTGTATGCTGGTATAAGTCTTCACTGAAGAATTACAACTTGATTATCCTTTATTACCTGAATATCTCAGTGTACAGTGTATCTGATTTCCCCCTCTATGAACCCATGCCACTGCAGCAGTCGGCAGTAACAATGCAACAAATCAAAAAGATGCCGGGATTCAGATTCAAATAGTAAAGGCTCAAAAAAAAGGCTGCCAATCCTGTTGGTCCAATTTCTGTGTCACGTGCTGTGATGTGGTTTTGTCCTTGGCACCGTTAGCCACTTCAGCACTTTGGCCCGGCTGGCAGGCTTTGGCAGTGATGCCCTGTAAGATGACACACAGGAGACAGGATGGTATCTGTGTGAAAGCTAAGCACTGTCGCTCACCTTGGACATTTGCTGAGCCAGCCGGGCTGGTCCAGGAAAGGGGACAATGATAACAGCATAACAGCCAGGGCTTCTGAGAGTTACTGACTCAAACTCTCACCCCAAAAATAAAGTGATCTCCAACACTTTGTCTAAAAGTACCACTAATACTTTCTAATCATAAACTGTATATAAATGATGGACATAGCCACCATGATGCCATCCACTAGTTGATAAAGTCCCAGTGTGAAGACTCAAGATGACCATTTTCACTGCTATCATCTTGAAGTTTTGAAACTAGACATGAGGAGTGAGGTGTGGATCTGACAAAAAGGCCAAACACTGCATGAGCTCACAGTACCGTCACTCTCCAGGTGGGGACCACCCCAAGGCCTTACTGATCCATTTCTCTCAAGTGGAAACCACAATTTACAAAATACAATAATGTTGTATGAGCAAGTGAGGCGAAAGCCTTCCCCAGTGTTTTTCTATACAGCTGGACTTATTTTTGCAACCACATGAGTCGCCTCCTGCTGCCTATTTAAAATAATGGCAGTTTAAGGCACTTTCTGCACTACCTTCATTTTTCAGACAAAATAGCTACATGCATGCATGAGTAAATATCAGTATATCATATCTGAGATTGTTATTATGCTCTCACCAGATATAAATATATCTATTAAAACGTGCAGCCACTCTAAAGCGAATTCTCCACTAATATGACCTACTACAGTCGCATCTTAATGACTGATTAGGGTGCTGCTCATCAAGCGGATTATGGCAAAATGAATGAAACTTAAACCATTTGAAGAAAGGAAGAAAAAATCCATAGGGGGAAGAGTCAGACAGCATGGAGAAGCTCATCAGAGAGCTAATTAATCGATCTGCCGCAATATTAAAAGGGAGTAATATGCACGCACGCACGCACGCACGCACGCACGCACGCACACACACACACACACACACACACACACACACACCAATGCAGTTTGCTAATAATATTTTGTTCTTTACTTACACATACACGTCATGCTGTATCATAAATTACTTTCTTACAGCATTTAGAGTGCTGCAGAATTAACGCATTGTACAATCATCATTATTGTGGGTAATGTTTCATGATATCTTATCATATCATTAGTTGCTCGATGATTACCATCATTAGTGAACAGTAAACATCTTTCTGCCTTTCTTGAGGCATCCTGATCATGAAAGTGGGACAGGCACAGAGTCTGCTTGTGTGCTTCATTTATTTAAACAAGCCTGATGTGCTTGTCAGACAGTTAAAATCTGATGTGAGGGCTGCAGAGGGAGAACACCTGCTCTCCAAAAAGTTACTGTGAAGGCTCGAGGCCCGCAGTCTCACCTGTTCTGCGCCAAGTAAATTGTGTATATTCTTCTAAGTGAGTTATGAAGCAAGCCCTATTTTATGGGCTGTATAAATGAGCACCAGTGAATATAGACAAGCGAGAATGAGCATACTTTCTTCTCATTTTTCAAAGTGGTCTTGAACAATAGTTCTCCAGGCTTTCTGAAGGTCTTTCAAAGTTTTTCTTTTCCCTCATTTTCAGTCCAGTCCTTGCACTTGACCTTTTTTGGAGGAGCGGAGTTTTTTTTTTTTGTTTGTTTTTTAAGCCACTTAACACTCACCTATGAATCATTCAAGCATTAAAAGGGCACCGAACTCAAAGGGTGAACCAGTCACTTAGCTACACAATTTCAAATTGTATCTTTAGGCATTTTGTTACTAGCGGTTGTTCCATTTCTCTAGTTGAATCTATGAAAAATGCCAAAGATAGCACAGTTTGAACAAGATAGTATTTTTGCACCAACAAGGTGATTCCCAAAGAGCTATTATCTAAAAACTTGGCATATCTCGTGGTGTGCAATTTGAGGAAACTGGACAAGCAGAGGACAAAAGAAGAATAAAAACTATCTACAGCACACAAACAGAATCAGAAAACCACGTCCTTAAGAAAGAGGAAACAATTCAGCAAAGACCTGACACAGGACCTGAGAGATGCACAAGCTCTTGAGCTGATCCATCTACTGTTCACAGCAACCTCATCAGAAATGGTCTTAGTGGAAGGACCGTTAAGCTGAGGTATGGCAAACAAGAACTGGTCTGACAATATCATCTGATTGACAACTGCTTCATTTGTCAGCACGACAATTTTCCCAATCACATTGTCAATGCATTAAAAGCATATATCCATATACCTTTCAATAAATCACTGCACCTATTTCCCTATTCCTTTGAATTATGCATTTCTTATTCTCTTGTCTACACAACAGTCTGCCATGACTGCAAACTCTCCAGAGAGACAAGGAGATGGGGGAATAAACAAGGAGTCGCTGGTGAAGCAGTTTGTTAGAACAGCGCTTCACGGACAGCTGAGCACATAGTGAGACAAAGTGATCTGAAAGCCAACAAACAATTTAGAGTTCAAACTCAGCAAATGCAGCCAGCATTATGAATCCAGCACATGGGTCTAAACATCTGCCATAGTAGTTGTCAGCTTTCATTTGAGGTGGTTGTCAATGTGCCATCTGTCTTAGTAAGGACTAAACGGTTCCCCTACCAGGAGAATGAAAGAGTTGGCTCAGCTGAACGCTCAGTCTGAAACATTCCTTAATGGGAAGTGCTTGACTGAAGAGCCAGAAATCGGAGCACTCAAACACACAGACAGGTATACACAGCAAACACAGGGTTATTGTACCTGTGTCAACACTGCACCTGCAAGGCTTCACTGTGGCTCTGCACAGCCTGTGGCATAGGAATGTGCCCTAAAATTGAGATCTATTGGGGGCCAACATTCACACATCTATCAACCGAGGCAAAAGGGAGTTATTTTCCATTTCATGCTCCACAAGTTTCAAGAACAACTGAGCTTACGAATCTGCCGCACATGTAAACACACATGCACACAGCTACTAGGTGTTGGTGTAATGAGACATGACCAGATCTGTCAACAGCTCTCTAACTACAACCTGTAGGAAGACCTGCAGGTGTGATGGGGAATGAATAGACCTTTAAGCATGAGCATCACTGTGAAAAATAAATAAATAAATTGGAGTAGACGAAGAAAGTAAAGCTACCCCCCCCCCCCAAAAAAAACAACCCTATGATACATTCAGTCAAGTATCTACAGCTTTGCGATGTCAGTGCATCAATATAAATATTGCAGGGTCCTTACCTTACAGAATAAAGCACCTTGAAGTGACTGTTTCTTGTGATTTGGCGCTATATAAATAAATAAAATTGAATTGAATTGTATCAGAAGTGCTTCTTGTTGTTTGTCAGGTATGTGGAAAATATGAGCAAGGTTTCTAAAGCCTTTTCCGTTCTTCATGTGACTCCTTCTGTAATCCACACTAAATACTATGAATACCTACAGAGAAGAAAGAGTGCTCACCTTTATCGTCTTATCTGACATTTTTTGTTCTCTTAAATTTTTGACTTTGGAACATCCATAAGCTTTTTTTCATCTGATTAGTTTGGATAAAATATTTCAATTCACTCATCACGACAATAGTTTATCGCAACTGGACGTTCCAAGCGCTGGTTGGAAGGTAGCCCCCTCATTTATTTACTACCCTGTCATGTGTCAGTCAGTGGCATCTCCATTAACTTATTCATCTAGATACTCTTTGCTAAGTTGTCTGTCCTGTGCTCTCATCAGTCGCTTGCCTCAAATATTCAGGACCCGCCCAGCTGACCTGCTGAAGCTGCTTAATGTCACTGACGTCTTGTGCAGATAGGTTTTTAAACTTTTCTCAACTTTGACATGACCCATTGAAGCCACTGCCAATGAGATCAAAGGACGCTGCTGATTGACATGACACAAAGGTAAATACACTACATGCATAAAAATACTGCATTATATCTGCAGGAGCTCCTCAGCCATGGAACCTCATGCCAACACCTGAATTCAAAGATTAAGAAGTGTAGATCTACACATTTGGCCATATAGTATACATAGTATACAGAGCAGCACAGGCAATTGGAGCCTGGAAGCAACCAGCCATCATCAACAAAGCGATGCACAATGAGCAAAGTGCTTCCAAACCTAAAAAGCAGTGCTTTTAAATTCGCCTCACATTTGTGGTATTTATAGGTGAAAATATGCTCTGCACAATCTTTCCTCAATAAAACCTTTTGCAACATACCTGCTAATTCACCGCCTCGAGAAAGGCAGAGCAGAACATCTTTAAAGCGTAAATCATTACCTCACATTTGTTCAAAAAATATTTAAGAAAACAACAAAACGTGACTATGTGAAGTAGGAGGAAATAAAACAGGCTCCACTAGCTCAGACTTAGCAGAAGTATATGTTTGACCTCCTAACATTGGCGGATAGGCACAATCTTGTTGCTATGCAAATTAATAAGTAAAGAAAAAGAAGGATTTACTGTTTTTTCCAGTGGTGTTGGAATATGAACTTTTTTTTTCTCCACATATAAACAGCATTCGCAGGTTAAGCTGGCTTTCAGGACCACACTGCATGTGCACTGGCCCTGTGCAAAGCCCAGTGGCTTAGCAGGACCACAATGATCAAACAATCATTTTGTTTAGCTTATGCCAGAGCCCGCAGGCGGACCGCGGGTCTTGGCAATTTTGTGGAGCCTGCACGCATAAAATGGAGCAATGAAGGGTCCAGATTTTATGCCATGCTGGCACATACAGCACAGAGCAAGACCAAGCAATTCTCTTAAATTTAAACTCTTCTATTCTCGGCATCAAAGATAAGGAAAACCATTCTAACAGCAATGAGTGGTTAATTAAGTGGTTAAAAAACTTGTGCATCCCTCATTCTGGCTTCTGGTTTCTGAACCTGGCACCCAGTTTCAGTCAAAACTCCCATAACCCTACAGCTAGAGTTACTAAAACAAGATCTTCCAGTCAGCAGCGACACAGACACATACTCAGCTCACAATGGCAATATATGCATCCTCTGTGAAAGCAACGCTCCTTCATCAACCACAGATTTGATGTTTTTCCTCTGTAGCCCTTCACTTTTTGTGCTGTTATTATATAATTGATGAGCTGCTGCATTGTGGTGTGTGGCGCTGTGAACAGAGCTAATGAAAAGAGATTAAATAAAAGCAGGCTGAGACTGAAGCCTCGTCGCATCTGTAGTGTCATCCACTTAACTCTGATGGCAAATCGAACTTCAGAACAAAGAGATGAGAGACAGAGCGGTAATAAGTAAGATGAAAGAGAACATAAAAAGCAGACCAGTCAGGGATCATTCGTGAAGGGGCCCCATCAAAATTTACACACACTGACACTGGTCCTAAAAGGCAGCAGGCCTGCCACGTCACCTCTGCCCTCCCTTTGACTTCAAGTAATGGATTTACATTCTCAGGCATGGTGTGTACAAGCATGAATACAAACACATAGCATATGGAGGTTGCCAACTTACTGAGCCATGCAGCTATCAAAAGAGTCGCTTCGGTTTCATGCTGCTGCTGTGTTTTGCATACTATAGCCAATTATAAATAAAACTGGCACATTGGCTTTCTCTCATTTACAGATCGACAGACAAGGCGGCTATTTTTACCTCTGCATAAAAGCCGAAACTGTTTTCACACTCCGCCAACTGGAACTGCGCCTTTCATTAAGGAAATCTATTTAGAGCTGAGCAGGGGAGAGGCAAAGGAGTGGGGAAAGATGAGCACTGATTACATCTTTCAATGAAAATGTTTGAGGCTCTGTCTGTTATTTCATCACCACACAGCGCAGGCACTTTGCAATAAAATGAGGCAGAGTGTGTTTTGCTTTTAGGATCCCGATATCGAGACAACACAGTTCAAGAAGTGTTTGTAGTTGGCTTATCTCCAGGACTCAGCTGGTGTCAATCACATGTGTGGTGTTGGATGAGCAGGTCAGTGAACTGTGACCTCCGCCATCTGTGTGTGTGTCAGAGGCAATTAGGCTCATAAACACATCAGTAGACAAAAAAAAATTGTGTAGATTGAAAAAAGACAAGCACTACTAAATTTACACACTAAGAGGAATTAGAAGCAAATTGATGCCTGACTTAAATGGCATAAAAGGTACAAATAAAAGAGGAAAAAATACATGACCTTGGATTATTTTGGTTAAAAAAAGGAAGTGAAATATCCTTTCATCACATCCAGTCCTGATGTATCCTTTGCAGACTGCAGGTTTCGTTCTTTGAAATGATGCTCATGAGTCTCTCTTTTCATACTGAAGAAAAGAGACGTCTCACCCTCATCAAACACAGTACCTAGCTACCATCAGATGTACTCACCGCTGTTCATGATCTCATTGTCTAAACCTCCTCCTGTTTCTAGTGTAAGTAAAACTGACAGGGCGTGTCGAGACATCCTTTCCCCGCGTGCACCGCTAATAGCAGCTGAGGCTTCCCAGTTGGCTTTTCATTAAGTACCAGTCACCTGGGTGGTTTAGCGTTCACTCATTTGCTCAGACTACATGATATTTTTTGTCTCTTATGTTGCCCATTGTTTCAGATAAAGTGGCTGTGGAGTCGCAAAATATTGCCTTTCTGATTTTTGCTTGATAACTTATTCATCTGGATACTAAGTGTCTGATAGGCCTCTCCTGCATTTAAAGCGCTTCAGTGTAGTGTTGTTGCCTTTTGGAGCATTTTTAATGTAATTATCTGGTAAATAATGTGGTTTGGAGTGAGGTGCAAGCTGTCCAAAAAGTGTGTGCTTTGGTTTTGATAATTTAATATTCTGTTTTTCTGTTTGTATTTTACTTATCACTAATTAGCGCATATGTGCATTGCGCCCATACAATTTATAAATGTAGCTCGCTAACCAAGCTTTAATCCACCCTCTCATCCAAATGTGGTAACTTCTGGCTTCCAGAAAAGACCAAACATTAACGTTGAGGCTTCATAATACAGAGTCCCAAACCAGTGGGTGATGTCACGGTGGCGACGCCCATCTTTTACACAGTCTGCAGTTGTTCCTCAATCAGTCTTGCTTGCTGTTTTTAATAATGTACATACCATCAAGAAATAGGTACTACTTCTTGAGCCCATCATTTCTTTAGATTCTGCTTCCATGAAGGCAGACTTGCTTGTAATCTTTTAAAGTGGTCTTAACCAACAGTTCTGCAGAGTTTCTGAAAGCCTTTCAAACTTTTTCTTTGGCCATTGGCTGCTTTTTCACTCATTTTCAGTCCAGTCCTTGTACCCGACCATTTTCCAAGGAATGTTTTTTTCATCCCAGGCAACACTGGCCTGTGAATCAGCGAGTGAACCTGTGTTTTACTTACACTTAACAGAACCCATTCATTAAATTGTATCTTTAGGCACTTCGTTACCAGCAGCCTGTCACCGAAACACATCATTTGTTCCAATTTCTTTATGTAAATCCATGAAAAAAGACAACAGTTTGATAGTATTTTTGCACCAACAAGGTGATTCCCAAAGAGCTATTAATCAAAAATGTGGCATATCTCTGCATGGTGTGCAGTGTGTCACTAGAACATTTAAGGTAATTGGAGAAGTGGAGGACAAAAGAAGACACTACAGTAGAATCTGAAAGTCATGTCCTTAAGAAACAAACTCTGTCTTTGCCTTATATACTGTATGCAAAATCTCCTCAGCTAGACAGCATTCCTAAAAGAACTAAAAGACACTTATTTGTGTGGTTCCAGTCAGTTGTTTGGGGATTTTCTATGCCACCAACCAAGAAGTTAAGAGGGAAACACTTTCATGGAAAGTATGCAGCCATGTGAAAGTGTTTAATCACTAAGCTCCTGTGAGCACATGCTTGGGGGAATTTCGATGTGGCATTGGAAGCATGCTGTCAACACAAAGGCATCTGTGGACACACTTATGGATCACACATAAACAAACACACACACACGCACATACGTGGGGATAAAGCCCAGAATCAAACATGTTACCATTCACTGACAGTTCATGAGAAGTGACGAACAGCCGTGTTGTGAGGTTGCACTCGAGAGTTATCTGAAGATAGTTTGCTAATTCGAGCTGAGCCATTTTTCCAATCTGTACACCTGAGGACTTCTAATATCAGGAGACACAGATTCATTCCCAGCCCCCCCCCCCCCCTTCAACAAACATTTTT